>BOSO01018094.1:6777-39924 GCA_018403395.1 Gorsachius goisagi | reverse complement strand
AAACCTACCCTGTTTTAGTTTAAAACCATTCCCCCTTGCTGAGCCTGGCATTGTAGACTTCAAGAACTGATACCCTTATCTATAGATTTGGAAAGGAAAAGAAAATCCCGTGTCCAGAAGAACCCGTCAGTGAGTTGAGAGAGGCTGGCTTGTGCTAGCTAAGATGTGCTTCATGAAAACACTTTGCTTCTCTTGACCCTGCCAGTGCAGACTGTTGGTCCACACTGGTTCTGGTGTCCTTAGGTGACTGACATCTTGGCTGCATTACAGACAGGAGATATATCGGGTGCTGTAACAACAGTGCTAATGCTCTAAGGAAATGGGCAGCAAACTTTTTAAGGACTTTCTCTACTTAAAAATTACCCAAAAATGCCTGAACATCAATAGGCTTCCCCATCCGCTAATGAAAGGATTGGGGTTTAATTTAACTTAGTGCATTTTCTGGTTTTGCTAAATTACTTTGATGTGGCCTGTGTGGTTATATATTGAATATTTTTGCAGCATACTGGCTCCTCTAGCTTAAAGCCTGCATGGACCAATGTTGTAGCATATTTTGTTGGTAAAACCTCTGTACATGTAGGCAAATGGACAAGGAAAAAAAGGTTTTGATTTATTAAACTTCATGTTAGTCTAGTAAATATTGACTAAATGTAGTTTGGGGCAAGGGTAAGGCTTTTGAATGAAAAGACTAATTTTAGCCTAAAGGGAAACCTTAAATCTAGGATCTAGCTGTTTTTAAACAAAGGCTCCAATGGTATAGGGTAGGACTACCTGCTATGCAGAATTTATAATAAATTGTCGCTGTGCTTGAGGAATGCCACACATTGAGTTCCCAACAAGCGCCAGCATTAGCAATTTTTAGGGAAGATTTTCCATGAGGAGGTTTCCAAAATTTTTACTCAAAATAGCTTCTAATTTCTACCTGTTTCTGTAGAAGAGTTTAGCCTGCTGTTTTTAGTCAAGCTTTATGCTGTTTCTCTGGAAGCCGCTTGTAATGTTTGTTGTAATTTGTGTTTGAAAGTGGTAGGGGTTCTCATTAGGACCTCATGCTTTATTATCTCTATGTCAGAAAGGTCTGAGAGACTGCCTCCTCAGTAGTATTTCATTGAATGTGCATGTCGGGGTCAGCAGGGAACCCTTTCCCCTTTAAAGGTGTGTTTTGTAAAACCTTGAGTGACAGCAGTAGCTTCCTCTGAGCTGTACCAAAGGCAGATGTGCTCAGTTACTTTGAACTGTTTATTTACAGTGTAATTCACTAAAATGCCCAGAAGTGACGCAACTTTTTTAAAGGATCTGTCCTGCGATTCTCCTTGAAATAATGGCTTTCCTTGAGATTATTTATCAATAGTACTTTTTTGTAAGCACTGTTTTTAATCACCCTTGTGTATGGAAGTGTAGACAGTTGCTTGAATGAAGAATGTGAATTATTTGCCTTTAACAGTCTTTAACAATTCACCACCCCCCTTGCTGTCTGAGTTCAGTTTGCCTGAGACTAATCGAGAAGAATTGGTTCATCCTTTATTATTGCCAGGCGCATGACATACAGAGAGGTCCAAGCTTGTGCCTTGCTCTTGTAGGTGCTGCTAAGGGGCAGGAAACCCTTAGAAAAAGTGGTGATGGAGTGGTTGGTAAGCAAAGGAATGGATAACACATCAAGGAGGGTAGCTAGAGTTAAGTAATCTGCCACTTCACAGCTTTAAGGATTATAATATAAATGTGTCTAAACTGGTATTTATTTAAATATGTGAGTTGAGTAAAAAAGCTAATACATTTGTTGCCCAGCCACGAGTACCAGAACTCTTATCATTGTCTAAAATTGTTCCACTCTACACAGAAAGGCTGCCTTTTGTCTAGGAAAACAAAGCAAACATTCTGAGCACTTGTTTTGAAGAAGACAAAAAAATAAAATAGACTTTTGCGTATCACTGGTTGCATGGTTCATGACTAACATGCAGCATCTCTTCTATTCCTTGAAGCTGCAAGCATCTTTTCCAAAATCAATATGTGGGCATTGACCAAATGCATCTGCTTGCCATAATGCAAAAATTGAGGGCTGTGTCAATTGAAGAACTTGCTGGTAAAATGAAGTGTCAGGCTTGAAAACTCACAAAAGGTGTGCAGTTTCAGTACTTTTCTAGTTTCAGGTAGAAATTTGTAGTGTTAGTACTGATAACTGTTGACCTCAGAAGAAATCAGGTCACGTCCTTCAGTAACCATGGCCTCGTTAAGATTGCATGATGAACAAAACAGCTGAAATCCTGGATTATCAGGAGAGGCTTTTTTAAGAAAAATGTTCTTACAAAGAAATTATTTTAGTGTACAACTGATTAGATTTCTGTATTTTATTTCATTGTTTGATGCTTAGAATTGTTAAAACTTTTTTTAATGATTTGCTAATTTGAAAATTTTTTTTCACTTTCAAGCCATTGGCAGATTTAATAACTTGAGTAGTTTAGTTCTGCAGTTATAGCAATATAAAAATAGAGAGAAGAGTGTGAGTATAAAAATGCTATCCATGGCTCACCTTATCTATCTCTAATGAGTCAATTCAAACTTTAATGCAGGTTTTGTAATTCATAACTGTTTTAGTGGAATGGATAACCTATCCATGGAGGATGACTGCTAAAGCTTATATACGGAGGGTCTGTTACTGCTTCATCTGTTGTTTTGAGGATGACTGATCACAATGCCCAAGCTGATGGAATAGTGTTGCTGCTGTCTTTGTTCACTGCTTTTTGTTTGTTGCATTAGGATTCTGAAATCCCCAAGACTTGAAAAGAACTTGAATGATAAAGATTTTGGATAAGTTTTCGAAGCCAGTTTAGAGATGATAGTATTTGCTATAGTTTCAATGGATTGAATTGTTACAATAAAAATGTTTATTTTATAAAGCATTTCTTTAAAAGAAAGGAGGAAAAAAAAGTCTGATGTTCAGAACCCTGACATTAAGGTCATAAATAATGTTGTCCTTTTTTAAGTCTTGTGTATGCCCATTCAACATGGGTAAAAAAAGATGATGTCACAGTGGAAGGGATTTTGGTTAATCTGTATGCATCCAACATGGGTAAAAAAAGCCGGTGTCACAGCAGAAGGGATTTTGGTTAATCTAGCTTGTTGCTGTGCTTTTGCACTACAGAGCTATATTAATTATTGATGAGACTAGCCTAAGCCAAAGTTGCTGCAGTCTGAGGCATAGCCTCCTGTGAGTAGGGAAAAAAAATTGATTCTTTCTATATATGTGAACCATATTTTTGAAGCTAGAAACATTGCTTGATGTAGTGTCTTGTATAAAATAGATCAGGGCGGTGGGCTAAGCATATGATGAAGTGCTGTGTTTGTAGCAAAGTTCAGCTACAAATGTAGGTTTTATCTTAAATAAAAATTCCCATTCTGGAAATAGTGTAAAGCTCTGCATATAGAACTGCCTTTTATGGTTTCTGCTGTTTAGGTAGGAGATGAAATTTGTATTTCTGTGACCATTTGTTCATATGTTTTCAATGTCCTGCCGCTGGTAGAGAGCTACTTCATGACTACTGGAGAGTCGTCTTTATGGCCGACATGGCCATTTTACATAAGTTATGGTGAAGAAGTGTAGAGAATCTACTGCTGAGTACATTTGAAATTAAATTATACATTGGTTATTAGTAAATTTTTGTAGTAGCACTCAAATTTTGACTGATCAGCAAAGTTAAGGTAGCTTGGTATTTTGAGTCTTGTGTTTCAACAGAAGCGTTAATTATGTTTTGAAGGTTGCATTGCCTTGCTTTTTTTTCCTGTTGAGCTGTGCTATGTTTCAGAGTCTCAGTAGCTTTAAAACACTTTGAATCAGTTATCCTCTTGCTGACTTTTTAATTTACTTCTTCCCCCCCTCAACTTCTAGGTTCATTGCTAATGTGGCCTTTCATTTTACATAAAAACTTGCCACCAGTAAAGGATACAAAATAAACTGGTCAGTTGTTTCAGTTACCTTCATAAGAGTGGCGACAGAATTTTCACCTGTTTTTTGAGTAACAGCAGGATATTTTTGTTCATGTATGGATTTCAGAGATTTCCCTTGTCTCATATAAATTATTTCTTAGCATCTAATCCACATCTGGATTTTTTTTTTTTGTAGAGGCTGTCCTGAAAGCATACTCCATATTCTTTATTAGAACTACTTTTGAAAGGATTTGGACAAATAGGGGAAATTGATTTTTGGTCTTAGTGATATTTCTGTTATTTAAGTTCTTTGTAAAATTAGATGTGTAATGTAAAACTGGTAGGTGCTTTAGGAAAGGGAGGTGTGCGTTATTGTTTGCAGATGCCTGAATAGGTTCTTAGATCCTCAAATGGCAAAGAACTTAACCTGGTAGGAGGTGTGATGCTGAGAAGATGCTGCTGGTTGGATAGGGAATACTGTGGGGAGAAATTGGTTAGGGATGAAGATGTGATGGAATAAAAATAATGATCAGTTTCTGACGGGAAGTGTAAAGAGGAGATGAATAGATGTTGGGAACTGCAGCTGCACTCTTCATCATCTTGCTTATGTGCTGCTTGGTGATCCTGCTGAAGAGTTGGTGATGCATTTCTTAACCACGAGCTCTTTATACTCAGTCTTCCTTCCTGGCTACATTGTTGTCCCTTGTTCCATCCTGTTTCCTAGCTCTGTCCTAGCTGCTTTTCCTCTGGCTGCAATTCCTCCTCTTCACCCAGCACCTTTCTGGACTTCCAAACCCCAAGATGCATTCCACAGCAGCGTGTTCCGCCTGTTTTCAGAAGCTCCTGAATCTGGGTTACAAGATGGATCTTGCAGTAGTATGCTTAAGGTGGAGCTTGAAATCCACTCAAAATTATAATGACTTCCTGCAATACCTGTTGTGCGTAAAAGATCCTGTTTCTACTTATCAGTGGTTTGAAAGGTACCAGCTTTATTGGGATAAGCTCAGTGATCTCCTCTCCCAGCCCCGTGAATTTTGGCATTTTATAACCCCTTCGTGGAAGTATCATTCTGCAGAGGTAGCAATGTTATCTTAGTTTCTTTGCCCATCTTTAACTTCTTGGTATCCTGGGGGACTTCATAAATATCACTTCCTGCAGCAAAGCTGCTGACATGAAGCAAAAGCCATCAATAAATTATTCATATGCTGTTCATTTTCTATGTTTAGGAATTAATGCAGCTTCACTTAAAGATTCTCTTCCATGGCTGAAGTTGAGTAAAATTTCTGCATACTAACTTCAATTTAATTTTCAATAAATTATTTTGTATTTTGAACTAGTGGTTTCAAAAACAATTAAAACTCCCACTGTAATGTCAAATACTGTAGGTAGGTCCTATTTAAAGGAATGCACGGTGTGTACTTTGTTAATGTAGGCCGTTTTTTAGACAGTTGCTTTATGAAGTGCAGTTTGGTACCACTTACAAGATATGATTTGTGATACTTTAATACATTTATGAAGCCGTATCTTCAGACTAGGTACTTCTGAAGTTACAAGATGTCGGTTTCATTAGAGAACAAAACAACCCCCAGATGCCGAACGCTAACACGTCTCTACATCACCCAAGCCTGTGGTGTCGATTGCTTCTGTCATGTTTCTGTCATGTTATTTTTCAAGAATGTGTTTTCCTTGTAATTAGAAGGAAGTGTGAAATTACGTTCTTTCTCTCATTTTAGCAATTATATGAGAGGCAAAGGCATATGTATATAAATAGGGTAATTCTGTATCACTGTTACTCTTTCTACCTTGTTTGTCTGGTTGTGTGTGGGGTTGTTTTTGTGGCTTTTTTTTTGTTTGTTTGTTTTTTAATCTAGGACCAGGCTTCTGGACTTGTTATGGGAAATAAGCACTTTTCTTTTAGGTCACAGATTTAGTCCATGAAAATGTCCAACCTGATTCCATAGATGCTTTATTTCAAGTATTTCAAACACTGAAACACTGCGAAGGTAGATGGGGAATTTATGTTTTCGCAAAGATATTTAAAAGCACCCAGTCTTTTGCAAGGATAGCTAATGAGGAGAAGGAGTATTAGCCTTGCTTATGGGAAGGAGTAAAGAAGTGTTAGGGTTTCCTGGCTAGTGGCTAAATGAGCACTTTGCAACATCTCGGTCATCATAATGTCGCTTTTATTTTTCAATGTTACTATGACTTGTCACTGTAGTTTGCTTTAAATTACACAAAAGAAAACAGTGCCAGTATTTAATTGCTGTGCTGGTCCTAAAAGGCCGTTGCTGTGATTTGAAAGCATTTGTCCTGTTACTTTGTCTTAAGGTTTTTTGCTTTGGGCATAACATGTAATTCACTGTCGCTTTTTTTTAAACCTATTTCCTTAGCGATTGAGTGGCAGAAATCATGGTCACAGTGGGTATCAGTGTTGTGCGTACACGTGTTGAGGTACGTAATAGAAAATGAACTCTTACGTAAAACTGCTGTATTTCTTTTACTGTGCAGCATCCAGTGTAAACCAATGTAAGTATTTTGAGATGGGTGTATTTAGCTGCTGTAAAAATGCAGTACAGGAAAACACAGTTAAGTGTTTCCTTCTGCTGTGTTTTTGTGTTGTGAAACGTGCCAGATTGTGGATCAGGTTCATCACAGGCTGTGCTGATGGTGAGGAGCTTCAGAAGGACCTCACATCATTGAGCGAGGAAAAGGCAGAGGTAAATATTGGTGTGGCTTCAGTGTACATAAAGCTTTGAGGGGAGAAATAATCCAGACGGAACCTGCCTGCTGCTGTGCTCAGCGCTGGCAGTTGCAGCTCATGGAATCACAGTTGACGGTTCTCTGATGTCGTTAGCTCAGTACACAGTGGCAGCCAAACAAGTTGAAGCGTAGTACCCTGTTCAGTAGTGAGAGAGTATCGGGAAGATCGTTTGCCGCTGTGTAAAGCGCTGGCGCGGTGTGCGGCTCTAGTCTCTCCTTTGCAACTTGGGAAAGAGCAGTGAAGTTAGAGAAGGTTAAAACCTATGAGCATTTGGTCTGGGGTAGAGAAGGCTGAGGCTGAAGAGTCTGATGTTTGACAGTTCGGGAAGGCAGCTCAACCTGGAAGGCACCAAACTCCAAAGTACTACAGCCACAAATCACTTGGTGAATCTATAGCTTGGCAAAAAGCAGGTTATAGAGAGAACCCCATTACACAGTGGGGACTGAACTCCTGGAGCTTGCTGCCACAGGAGGCTAGAGGCAGACAGCAAATTCAGAAAGGGGTTAGGCAGGATGATGAATGACAGGTCAATAACAGGACAGCAAAAGTTTAAGCAGCGATTTACCCCCTGCAATTCCTACATAACAGCTCTAGATACTGGAGGAGTACACAGGAATGGAGAATAGAGAATGACCTGGCTTGGGTGTTTTCACTTCAGAAAAAAAAAAAAGATGCTGCTGCTGTTTCTATTGCTGGCAATGGAGCTGTAGGTCTCTCACCCGTGTAGTATTAGGTGTATTTTCTTAACCAAAATGGAGACAACTCTAGGAAATTCATCCTTCTTAAACAAAAATTAAGCTTCCAGCTGGTTGTCATGCATTTCTCTGCTTCCTTTTGTGACACCACTTCTACACCTCTCCATAGATAGAATTTTGTCTTCTGCAAGTCCTGGAGCTGTTGTGACACACTGTGCAGGTTCTCTGCTGCAAGGAATGTTTTCTTTTTTTGTTAGTACACTGCTGTGCCGTATCAGTTAGAGAACAGGAGTGTCACTCCATTTTCATTACTAGAAATGTGAACTGTTGATATGCTACCAGCCTTACAATCTTTTTACATTCAGTAGCTCTTAACCAACAATTACAGGGTTTATATATGACTGCTTCCTAAAAAAATTCCAGCAGATGTGTGTCTCTACAACACAGGGTGTTCTGTGATGGCAGAGACATCCCTGAGAATATTTCAGTTTTGATCAGAGAAGTCTGTAAGTGATGGGGAGCTTTCTGCACTTGTTGGTCATCCAGTCAAGTGGTTAATTGCTTGTCTTAAAAACATGATGTCTCTAATTAAAGCTTGTGGACAGAGGCAGCAACCCAAGGAATTGAAACACATTCTAAAGTTTTATGGCATTATTCTGTGCAAATAATTACTGCTTTTGAGTTGTATTCTAATTTCATCCATAAAAATTGGGTCCTATGAGGTCTTCTGGAGGGACTCTCTGCATCACTGGCTTTTGTAGATTTCTCCTGTAGTTGTCTTCTCAGTTTGTAAGTTTGACCTGTGCTGTAGGTGATGCATCTGAACATAAATTTCTAATAAGTTTTTACCCATATCAATGGCAGAATTCATAGTTTGTGTTAAATGTGTGTGATGTACTGACTGTAAAGGGAGTTATGGGGCACGCTTTTCCATTTGTACTGGCAGCACAGGACTGTACTATGCAGTGCTTAGGGATGTGGTTTAGTGGTGGACTTGGCAGTGTTAGGTTTACAGTTGGACTTGATGATCTTGAACATCTTTTCCAGCCTAAATGATTCTATGATTGCTCAGGATTTGAGTTTTCTTGAGCATTAGCAGAATAATGCCCATATTCTCAAAGTTAATGTTGCAGGGGAGACGTGGAATGCGTTTGCCATAGTTTTGATGAAAAATTTTGAAACCTTTGTTTGTCTTAATTGCAAATAAACCTCTTATTTTGTGCCCTTCTTGAGGTGTCTAAAGTCACCGAAGTCCCTTACTGCCAAATGGATCTGAGATACATCTTGTAAGGAATGAGAAATTGAAAAGCTATGAAATGAGTAAGGCTATCAGCTAAAGTTAGCAGAAATGCTGGCATCACCTCTCTTGCCAGCAGACCGCGTATTTCCTTAGGCTGAAGCGCCTGTCCCAATGTTTTCCTTAGGAGATGGGAAGGTGCGGCAGTTGTCGAATGCGTGTCCCAGGAGTTTGACGTTGGGTAGGTCTGAAATGATGCTGCTTGATCTCAACCTTTCAGGCTTGAAGCAGTGCTTAGTACATGCTGCCTTTAAAATTGGAAGATAAATTTCAAGTGATTGGTAGTAATAATATGGTGGATTTGAAATGGAGCTCCTAAATCTAGACTAGGATGAAAAGAAACTCATTTTTTGGAAGTACCTTTATTGCGCTATGTACACAAATGCTTTACAAAGTAACTGAATGATGGGCAGTGTGTTACCACTTGCACACCCTTCAGCTCTAAATGAGCTGCAGCTCAGTGCATGCTGTTGCACAAGGGACAAAATGTGAGCCTGAGTGTCTCAATTACCCGTTGTCTAATCTTACTGAAACATCGCCACGTCAGTGTTGGTGCAGTCTCTTTCATCACCTTTCCAGGAAAACCAAATAACATACTTGTTTGAAGTAATGTGTAAGAATTGGGGTTAAAGCTTGGGTCGTGTCAAATACGGTCCTGTATATGCACACATCATATCTCTGCCAAAGAGCTTATGGTTAACTTTTAAAGAGTTTAATATGGAAAAGACAGGACATGGAAAAGGCACTGAAGTTAGATAGTAGAGTTTCAGCATAGGCTAAACCTCCAAATCTTGTCCTCTTAAATTTAGAAAAATACTGATGTTTTTGTGGGATAAGTAAACATCTGGATGCTCAGTCTTTGCTGTTGTTGCTTCATAGTTACTGCATTTGTTGTTTTCATTTAAATTTTCCTTGAAGATGCAAATTAAAATGAAAAAACCCATAAACTTTGAACGATTTCTATGCTGTGTGTTGCTGCTATTGAAGAGCTAGTTACTAGGCTTTTGTGAATTCTTTTCTTGCAGGAACAAAAGACTGGGTAACTCTGAAATGTGTGAGAAAGTTGGAGCTGTATGCGACTGTGCTGTACTTTGAAGAAAAGAAATAGGCCTGTGGGATTGGAGGTGTACTTTCAATGTATTCAGTAATATATTGCTTACATTATTCTTGCATGGGACGGTATTTATTCTAGTCCACTTAAAGGACAAAGCAACATACTGAGGCGGTTCAAATGGTAAAAAAGGAGTTATGAGTTAAATGGAGTTTAAGTTTTGGGTTGGTTTGGGGGACTCTAATGCAAGCACGTCTTTCGGGTACACGTTTAGGTGAGTTTAGAGAACAGGTTTTCTCCCAGGGAAGGAAAGCTTGGCTTTGGAAACAGCTAAAAATGTGACTTCCAGCAACGTCTTTCTAACTGATCTTGGATTAACTTTTCAATGGCAGCATTGCGAAGGTACTTTATCCTGCAGAATGCTCAACTTCCTGGGATACTTATTTCCCGAATGTGGGAAACCAATGCAGTTTGTATTAGTGAACCCATCTTTCCAGACTGATTGCTTAAGTACACTTGCACATTTGGTTCATTTTTATTTTTGTTACAATCTGTTAAATAACAGCTTTAACTTTTCAGTGAGATTTTTTTTTTTAAAAGGCAAAATGGCATCCTGGGGAAATGAGCAGCTCGCAGTAGCCTTCAGTTTCCATCCAGGAGTTAAGAAATAACTTTCCTTCAGGCGTGGTGTGGCATTGTTAATCCAGATCTGTCAGTTTTCTTTTGTATACAGGTGGAATCCCATTACTGTTCTGTGAAGGATGGAAGTATCCAAAACACCATTATCAAAACTCCTACCAGCAAAAGGTTGCTGCTGATATCTCCTAATCTGTATGTTCTTTCATTTTTTGAAATTGCACAGCTTTAACCCCATTTTATAAAATACTATTTAAATGAGAAAAACCTGTTGAACCTGCTAGATATCATTATGAATGTTTGTATGTTCAAATGGAAAACTCTCTAAGCCTTATCTTTTCTTCAAGAATGGCTTCTTACTGTAGTAAACACCTATTGATGTTTTAATCTCAATCTTTTTCCCAGAACTTTAAAAAAAAAAAAAAAGCCCAAACCCAATTATTTGATTTGGGATAACTTAATAATTTCTTCTGGTCCTTTTTCATGTGTTAGTGGTCTGCTGTTTTTATGGAGTGTAAAACTACATTTGAGAAGCTAGTCGGTGCCTTTTTGGATAATTATTCATCATACGTGGATTGCTGAAAGAAGAAAGTAGGCTTACATAGTTGGAATGTGTTTGGTGCTTCTGTTTTCCAAGGCACCATCTCTTGCCTCTTGTCTTTGATCACAGTTGAGCGCAGGCTAAGGCAGTTGCAAAGCTCTGGCTGTTGCTTGTGCTGCGTACCTTCAGGTCTGATCTGTTAGATCTGTGCTCTGAAAATGGGACGAAAGAGGAACCAGTTAAAGCAGGTGAAGTGGGACAACTAATGCAAGCAAACAAGAAGATGACTTAAGATGAACAACTAGTTTTGAGAGTTGACTCCTTTCTCCAGCCTTTTCATTGAAAGGAATGTGCTGGTGTTGCTGTGTCTGAGAACAGCAGGGCTCCCTCCTCATCCTCTGCTTTGGGGATCACTGGAAGGGTTCATGGGAGAAGCAAGGGAAGAGGAAACCTATGGCTGCCATTTCTGCAAACAAAAGCAGTGCCTTACTAAGGCTGTAGTCTAAATTCACTTTGTTAAAGGCAGCTGATGTCAAAAGTCTTTTCCTAGTTGTGTTTTTCTTTGCTTTTGGACACTTCCAGTTGGTAGCTGTAGGGGGACAACCGCGTCAACAATGAATACGTGTTCTGCCTCTTTACAGCCTCTTATATTTCTGCTCACGCCTTGGAGAAAAAGGAGTTTTGTTTCCAGAATTAGGAAGAGAAGTCTGATTTTTAAACAGCTTTAAGTAGTAGCTATTTCTAACAGTGATTGGGATGCGTATCATGATTTTGTGTTACCTCTTGCTGGCCCTGGGTATGTGCTGAAACAACTTTCAGCCAAGAAGAATGAAGGAGACCAAAAACTAATTTGTGTGATGAAGTGGTTTTGTGGATACCTTGATTTCGTACAGCAAACTTTGTTTTTAGTGCCTTTACCGTCTGAATGCATTCTTTTTGTGTTGTGGACCTTACTTTGGTTCCTTTCTTGGTGGTGGAGTACTGCACTGAGCTGTGCCAGTTTTTATACGGAGGGCTGCAACTTTGTTGGAGCATGTGGTTTTGGGTTTCCTTTGATGTTTTCAGAGTAAGTTGGTTTTAATGTTGACAGAGACAGGAGTTTGGTAAACTACTTAAATATTTTGTCTTGTTTTGACACTATCATCTCTATCTTTGTCCCCTTAGTCTTGTCTTCCTCAAAAATAGGAATACTTCTGGGAGATCTGCCTGGCAAGAGATGATGAGAGCCACTGCCTGAAGATAGTTGGGTTGTTTTTTTTGTTGTCTCGAGTGTTTTGGGAAGTGCCTATCTGTATATCCCCCTTTCCTGTATGTTTTTCAGAAGTCAAATAAATAGTAAGACACCATCAGTATGGTCAAGGCATAGTATACAGAAATTGTAGGTGTCCCTGTGTCTGTAACAGTTGATTTGTTTTTAATCTCCACTTCTGAGGGGGGTGTGTGTCAGTTATGCTAATCTCCTCCCCCCACCCCAAGCTGTTTTGCAGAAATAGGAGCATTTCTCACAAAGGGCACATCCTGTTGTGCTGTCTGGCTGTGTGGTACTTCCGGCTTGAAGACAATTTCAGCATCCTTGCACTGATGCCACAAATAACATGAGTTTGAAAAGATTTATTTTCCATTGATTGTTAATTCTCTGTAAGAGGGCAAGTTACTACTGACTTACAGTAATCTATACTTAAAAACTAGCAAAAAGGAGAATAGGGGATGCAGAAGCAAGTCATGAAATGACAGTGGTGCACCTTCACAGGAATGAGATTGAATGTGAGCAGGAACTTTCCTGACAAGAATTCTGTTGCACACAGAACAGTAGGAACTTTGTTTTCCCCTAGAAGAGATTTCCTTTGATAGATTTCTTTTTTCTCTTCACAGCTTGCAGTTGCTAGCACTGCATGTGTCATTCAATTGGGAGGTTTGGGTTTCTTTGGGGAAAACCTTGAATTTGTTTCTGTTAATGTCGCTGTGAGAAATGTTGAAATTGCTGTATGTTGTTTAGAGTGAGGAGCGTGGAAAATCTGGAGACTTAGTACTTTATTTTGGGTGTGCTTTCCTGGTCCTAATGGAGAATCTCAGCCCTTAAAGGCATTGGTTTTGTTTAGTTCATAGGGAATTTGCTCTCCAAATGTCAAATGATGTTATTCTGCTTTACACATGTGACAAAGATGTCAGCAACAAAGATCTGTGGTACAACTGCAGGAAAAAACCCACCCCGAAGTCGTGCCCTTCCTCTAGTCCGAAGGGGATGGTCCTCTGAGTACCCTGTTCTGTGAGTAACTGCAGGCAGCTGCAGAGTATCTACAAATAGTAGGTTTTCAGCCTTTCATGAGGATCTTTGCAAATCATCTGCCAGATCTAGGACTCTGGGGCTGCTTCTGCTTGAGTAGGAGGTTGAGACCTGTGAATTTGATTTCCCCTAAGAGCTGCCAGGATTTCCCTAAGTTGGGTTGTAGAGAATGAAGGGGCAAAGGGATTAATTTTTCTTGCATTTCTTTGCTTTTCCTACTAAATATTTTTTTTGCATAACCTCCCCAAAGACTATTAGTATTAATAAAATGGTGCTTTCTTTTTATCCCAGTTCTGAGAATTTCCATTTCTCAGTCTTATATTTTGTGAGAGAAACTCTGGCTGTACTTGGTCAGAGGATACATGCTATCACCTTCCCTGCCTGCTGTTATAAAATTATTAACTATTTATATTTTATAAGTGACTGGCCAAAAAGAAATCCTGGGGTTTTCTATCCTGAATAGTTATAATACTATGCAATCATCTAAGTTTTGTTGATTTAGAAACATTTTTTCTTATTCTTGATATATAGCTGCTGAAGTTTTACCTCACTTCTCTTCCTACATAACTGTTGTTCATAATAGTATGTGATCTTATGAACAATAAGATTCTTTTTAAGAAGATGGATTTACTGCCAATTTGATTTCCAAGGCATTGGTTGCACACAGAGGTTGTACTAAAACAATATGCAATAAAACAATTCAACACGTGAATATGAACTCATAATACATCTGGTTTACATGGGTTTATTATAAAACTTTATGTAAATATTTTTTTAGTATGGGCAATTCTTATATCGATAACTTTCTTGAGTGTTTAATTGTAGTCATGGCGTTGCAAACTGATCTGCAACTTTCTGGTGCGCTAAACTAGACGTATGTTTTTACCAATACCCTTCGCTACTTCTCTTGCTGACAAATTTCTTCAGAGGCAGGAAAAACTAATTGTGGTTTCAAAAGTATAATTTTTTTTTAAATGATGTGTGGATAGCTTGTTCTATCAGCTTCCTGATCTAAAGCTTGGATTTTTCTTTCTTTTTTTCAGTTGTAATGAATGAATCACTTCTGTTTATAAGGATTTGGTTGTTTACTCTGACAAACCCTTGATAGGAGACACTCAACAAGATCTCAGTAAATCAATTTGTTCAGGATCTAAAAGCATCTCATTAGCATTTATTTGCAATGTTCATTCTAAGCTCAGCTGCAGCTGTTTAACGCACTGAATCTCTCAAAGATTTCCGGGATTGTAAGCATATGTTTTGAGATTGTGCTTTAAGTGGAGGAATTTTGTGGGCTTTTTTCTTTTTTTCATTGCTGCTGTTAACAGAGATCTTTTGGAATTGAATTGCAGGCTGTGTGTCTATAATCTTCCCCATTTTTGACTGCTGAAAGCTTAGTTGGAAAAAACATTACTGTTGAAGTGGCACTGACTGAAACTATTATTCTTCCCGTCATTCTTTTTATTTCACCATCGCTGTGAGGACAACATTCATGTTTAGCTGTAGTTTCTGAAATAATAGTTAAAAGGAATCATAAGGCTTTTACCTTCAACAAATCCCACACAGAGATGAGTGATGTCATTGTCTTTGGGACTTGCAGCACAAGGCATCCAGACTTTACATGGCGCAGGCTGCAAGGCAAATGACAATGCTTTATTTCAGATTGACTAATGTGCCTTGTAACACAAAAGGAGGCCAGGACTACCTGCAGCTCTTGGTGACTGATTTTCAATACAAATCTCATAATAGTCTATTTTAAAGAAGCATGGCAGAAAACTAGTCAGATACCAGCATTTCAAAAGGTAACTAATAGTAAGTTACATCTCCAAGATTGTTAAGAGGGTAAGTTATTCCTGGTTTTATTTTCATTTCACAGACTAGACTGTAGGGAAATGAGAAAATAAAATAAATAGAAGCTTTTTTCAGAGAGCAACTGGGTAATTCAAATACTACACACTGTGGATTGGAGCCAGAGAATGCTCTGTACGTGGCAGTCAGTGATCAGCATGCCTGTATGCGTGTTCTTTATTAAAACTTCACTGTAACTTTTGTGAATACCACTTTTTGGGAAAGTAGGAGTGTGTATAAAATGGTTCTTTTTTCTGCTCCTGCCATAGCAAATGAAAATGCCTTTCTGGCAAGGCAAAGTTGACATTTGACACTTAACCCTTAATATTTAAATTCCTGTAACTTCCTGCAACTTGTGCTGCTCTCTGTGGCTCACCTTTAATTGTGATAACCTGTGTTTATTTTCCTTTTGTATTCACATGATGGAAAAATTACTGCAAGGCTCCAAGCTTGTTTTGGCTTAAGTGGGGCTTTGTATGACCCCTTTCGCATTTCCCCTTGTTTGGGGGTCTTCCCCCTGCTGCATCATACCTTCCTTCTGAGAGGGACCACGGAGCATCCACAGCCCGGTTATTGCAAAAGGCTCCCTGCTCAACGGGTGTAGTCATGGAAACGGCAGGATGGGATTCCCAGGGCGCCCCATCCCCCTTTCCTGCCATGCTGGGCTTTGTGACCAGGGGCTGGTGACTACTGGCAGAGGGTATGTGTCTGCTCCCAGGAAACCCGGACCTTGTTGTAAGAAACCTTCAGAGTAAAGCAATTTCTTTGACCTCTAAGTACAGGTGAAAAATGGGAAAGCAATGCTTCCTATTTGGTGAGCTGTGAATACACTCGGTGGTGCAGCATGCTGGAAATCTCCCGTTAATCCTTCCAGCTTGCTTTCATATCTTGCAAACAGTTCTGCTAGGGTACTCGGAATTAAAACAAAAGAAATGGTGGGACAGTAAGCTGTAGTACCTATTTAAGATTTTATGTCTTTGAATGGACCTGTTTAAAAAAAAAAAGAGATTTCATTGGTCAGCCGTAGTGTACCAACCTTTTTGGTGAGTTCATCAGGATGGAAACTATCATTGGATGCCTGTACCTGAGCAAAAAAGGTCATGTGTCTGCAGAAGCCAGGGGAAGTTTTCTGCTACTCTAGAACCAGTTTTCAAAAAATAATTTATTTTTTTTTTCTCCTGCAAATGGGAATCGCTTTCTTTCACTGTAATCGCTCCATGATCTGTTGAAGCCCTCCTACAGGTAGTCTGCAGGCCAACAAGCTGTTCAAATATTGTTTTCTAAATTCCTTTCCTTATATGTGATTGGAAATACTGTAGCTCATTCCAGCCGTTTACCTGTGTATTTCTAGTCCTCTGGATTTCTTGCTAGGGTTGACCTAGCTTGATCAATAGTTCAGTGAAAAATTGATAGTATATTTTAATCTTGGATCAATAATGGATCAGTGATTTGGGGAGACGCAAAATACCACTGCTACAAAATATTCCCATGGAAAAAATGTGTTTATGGCTGAAACCAATTATGCTGAAAAAATGATCTAAGAAGAAACTCGTGATCTAGAGGCATAATTGCAGGACAGGAGGATGAAAGCTGAATCTTGATGTATGGTTTTGGAGTGATAAAGAAAATGTTTGACCTAGATTTTGTTGTAGTGTAACACAAAGGGGAACACAGTTTGGAACAGGTGCAAAAATCCAAGGCTGTATGTAAAGAGGTTGAACCAAGGAGACGAAGATGCAATTTCTAAGCATGGGTAGAGTTCTGGAGAGATTTCATAGAATCATAGTATACCAGGTTGGAAGGGATCTCAAGGATCATCTGTTCCAACCTTTCTAGGCAAGAGATTTGAAGGACAGGTGTTTGTTTCTTGAACTTAATGTTCAAATAAAATTAAAAAAGCATGCCATGAACCAACAGAAGTGGCTGTGTTTAAGGGATCACTTGTCCATGCCCCACAGCAGTGATGTCATTCAACCAAAGCATCGAATTAATTCTTAAAAGCCTTTACAAAACCCAGAGTGCTGTGCCCAGTTGCTCTTCTTCCACTTGACCCAGTCCTTGCCACTGGCAGCATCCCTCTGCCTGCCAGGAGTCTGCCTGTGTTCCTGTCTGACCTTGTGCGTTCCCTGACAATCTCTGATGCCTGGCATTAGCTGAGGGCTTTTTCAATTCTGTACGTTAGAAAAATTAACTTTAGATCATGACTGTAAGCAGAGTTACCTTCCAGATTTACTTTGCAAGTAGCAGCATACCCTTTTTGTGGTGAAAAACAGCTCAGTGCCTCTTCTACTTTGCTGTTTTACTCTCTTATACCGGTGGTGTTGTCTCTTGTATGTTAAATTATCCACTTTGTAAGTCAAGTTGTTAGCTGTGAAATATTAGAAATACTTCCTCCACCAGATGCAGATACCAGAAGGGTGGCCAAATGTAGCTGTGGTACAAGGTTAAGGTAAAGCTAGGAGGTTTTTTGTCCTGACACTGTTAATGCAAAGATGAAATGATAAGCAGGTGGCTGAAAATGCAGCTTGTTTTGTTTGTGTGGGGTTTTTTTTTGTGTGTGTTTGTGTGTGGTTATTGAAGGTGAGGGTCTGTGGCAGTTCTTAACAATCCTTGGTGAGCTGCAGTTTAACCTTGAATTGTACAGTGGGGAAAGAGCTCCCATTTCCCATCTGATCACTTAATGAAGACTCAATTATATTTTTGGCATAGCATTTAGAGAATGATCTATGAGTTGCATTCAAAATTAATGATATTTAACTTAATTGATGCGATATCACAGCCACCTTAGTCTAATAATTTTTGACCATGTTAATATTAATTTTTTTTTCCCCTATGAACTAAAAACAAGTTGTGCAAACTTAATGAGCTGCTCTTGTCATGTTCCCATCAGCTTGGTGTTTGGATGGAACTTTACATCTGATACGTGTTTGGTTTGGTGGGGTGTTTTTTAGTCCCCAGCCCTTTAGGCATTTGGGTTTGGTGCAGAAGGAACCACTGCTGGAACGAACTTGACAAACCACTCTTTGTACTGCGGACCTGACAAGTGGCACTGTAGGCTTCCCCAGCCATTGCGCTTACCTGGAGTCCCAGTTGAGCGGTAAACCTTCAGATTAACTGGGATTTCTAGTTTGTTTGTGTGGTTTGGTTTCCTACATGCACGTTTCTTGTTGAAAAATGGACTCTGATCTGTGCAAACAATACTAACGGCTCACCACAAGATGCTGTCCTTGCAGTGTTGTCATCACCCCTTTGTTTTGGTTGTGCTTTGTGCTTGTGAGACCTTGCTTTGTCTTGCTTTTTTTTTTTTTCCAATTATTTTTTTTTCTCCACTCCCCCATTAAAGGCAGGGCTCTCATGAGGCAGTGTCCTTTTTGGTTTTTTAGTCTTTTTCCATCATGTCGTCCTGCAGTGTAGCCCCAGTTTTTCTAAATTCTCTGGATAATTAAAGTTCCCAAGGAGGTGTGTCTGATGAAATACATTCTGGTAAAAATAGCTCACCTAGATTACCAATTTAAAATAGGTAGCACTAGTATCCAGGGTTACCTTTTTCTCTGTATATTTAAACAGTTACACTGGTGAGATGAAGCCCAAGTTCATTTTCCCAAATTGCATGGGACTGAAAATATGCAAGGAGAGATGCCTTGTGTAAGAGGTGCCCTCAGCAAGCACACCTCTGCTTCGCTGAATGTATTTGTGACGAGCACTCGAACCGCTTTAGCAATAATTTTAATTTGAATATTGAGGTAGATGTAATGTCATTATTGGTTAAGTCTCAAATGATTGGTTGTATGCTTTATGGGTTTACCTGTCCCACTCATAGTTCTAGCTTAATTTTTGCTTTAGAAATCATTACGTACGTACATTTGTACAGCTATGCTGATGTGTATAATTTTATGTATAGGAATATATAAAATCAGCCAGTCAATATATCTCAGTACAAGAAGATTTTTTTATATGCTTGTATTTGGGATGTCTGTATCGAGTGCAGATTGTAAATGACTGTGACCTAGCTCTGGGGGCTCAGATTAGATACAGTTATACATTGATTTATTTCACAAGGCCCGTGGCTCGCTTTGGCCCGTGGCTCGCTGATCACTGGCCCATCTGCCTGCCTGGGTTGCGGTTCCTCCCAGCAGCTGCATTGCACTGGGCGCTCTTGTAGACTTTTGTTACTGGTACAAACTCTTGCACCAAATACTTAACAGTCCCCTCATCCCCTACCTTTTCCCTCGTCTTCATCTGAAGTGGGGAGGAAGAACTGAAATTGAGTGTAAAAGTGCGAATAACTTGCCCCTCCCTTTTTTACTTCACGTTTACAAAGATGAAAACCACTTTTAATACATGCAAGCTATGTGTTCTAAAACTTTGGGAGACAAAGTAGTTACATTTTGATATTGGCTATAAGAAATCTCTGCTGCAAAGAAACCCTAACAAAATAAGGGCAAAGCATCTTACTTCCCTTGATAGTGCAGTAACTGAAGGAGGACCTGAGTAATGCCTATTAATGGGTGATTCAAAGCCAGAAAATCTAAGATAAACAGTGTTTTAGAGAAACTTAAGAGGTTTTGAAAAAAAAAAAGTGAACATATTAATGTTTCATTTGGATACACAGGGCGGTGCTGTTGAAATGCATCACTTCATAGATGCTGCTGCTTTTGACCAGTTCCTGACTTCAGTTTGGCCACTTCCTTTTATAATCAGATCTGTAGCAGTGGATGTTTCTGTTAGAGCAGATACAACAATTTTTCATGCTTATGTCTGGGACTTTTTCATGGTTAAAAGTGACATGAGTGCTTGGCGCTTTCAGAAAGCTGTTTTTCATCCCTCTTATGACTGAAAGGAGGTGGTTCAGTAGTTCTGTTTTCTGGGTGTAGTTCTTAAAGCAAACAAACAAAACCCTCCAAAACCCCACACCATGCGTTATTAGAGAAGTGTTTTTTCTTGGAAAATTTTGTTAAAAAGTGTAAATTAGTCTGGTGGAAAACATAGCTTCCCATTTGCGATAGTTATAAAATCATGTGAATTGACTGAAATAAAGCTTTCCCCCCCTGCCCCCCAACATAGCTTCTAAGTGTTAATGGTAGACTTACCAGGGACTGCTGTCTAATTATCTGATTATACTGTGATTAAGGTATGTTTGAGTTAGAGGAAGGTTTCTCAGGAGAAGGTTGTACAGGGTATTTACATAAAACCTCAGAACAGACAGGGAAAATAAGACCCAAGGGATTTTTAGCTTTAGTGTCTGATGGTGGTCAGTGGTGGAAGCCTGTGTGGAGCAGATCTCCCCTCCTGCTGAAAATGTTTGTGGTTTTATCTTAAAGGTAGTATTTTGGTGGCTGGGACAAATGACAGCAGAAAATACTAAAGAATCTGGGAAAAGCTTTGCCATGACATCTTCTAGAACTTGTTTTATGCTGTGATGCTTGAGCTAACTTATTTGTGTAAATTGCTTTATATTTTAATGCAGTTCTGTCAACAGTTATTATTTAAAATACAAAGCTTGTTGCAGCAGGCATCAACCATGATGTAAGTATGATGGAAATGCCAAAATCCTTGCCTTAATGCTAGCTGGAGACCTAAAATAGAGGAGACAGCTAGACCTGGCAGTATATAGCGGGTTATAGTTGAAAGGGAATGAAGAAAAGACTCTGGTTGAAGGGTGTTTAGATCCTTGTGTTCCTTGCTCGATTTGGGGGTGAAAATCGCTGCTGACCTCGGAGGGAGCAGCCACGTTCTGAGAAGCTGTAGCACGCTGTCCTTGCAGATCTGCAGCTGGGGGGTGGTGACAGCTTACGCTGCACTCTGGCTATGGTAAGCACGGTGGCGCCGTGAGATACAGTCACAAACGACTGAACTGGTTTCCACCACAGATGAACTTCTGCAGTTGGGAGCTTAGCTGGAGTTGAGAACTGATGTGAAGAGGTGTTCGGGGATACTGCAGGACATCGTGGTAGTTAATAGTTCTCTGTCAAGGTTCAAGTCATCGCTGAGTCTCTTGGTCACTGGACTTGTGTGCTCTGTGCTTAGTGCAAGCTCAACAGTCAAGCGATTGTGTTCAGGTTAGGTGGGTTTATGTTACAGCCTCATGGTTCCTGCACGAATGTGTTGATTTTTATTTTTTTTTAAATAGGTTTTGCAAATTACTACTTCTGGGATGAATGGCAGGTGTAGAGAATTGGATCTGTCCTTCCTGTTGCTAGTTGCAATACATAGTAGGTGTGATTTTCAGAGGGTGTTGGTATTATCATCACGTCCTCCTCCTTGTCTCTAAGTATGGTAACAGATGGATCAGGCACTTTGTGTAGCTTTTATTGCCGGATTCCTCAGAAGAGATCTTTCCTAATGTTGCCGTTATTGTGGCTTTATGTGCTGCTTCCTGTGATTCCTGTGCTTTTAATTTGAAGATGCATAACCATAGCTCCCTGTTGTGATATGTCACAAATAAAATAATGGAAAGCCAGTTTGGGGGTGTATCCGTCACCACACTTCCCTGCTTTGGAGGCTCGTGCACTTCTAGTTGCTTGCCTTCTATTGTCGTGTGTCCTTGGAGAAGCTTAAAGCTTGGCTGGCCAGATCCCGGAGCAACCTAATCTAAACAGATTTGCTTGGAGCGGGTGCCTGAGCTAGCTGACCTCCCAAAATCCCTTCCAGCCCAGATTATTCTGCTGTTCTGGGACACGTAGCTCCTTCAGCTGCAGCTTGTGAAAGGAAGCTCAGAACTGCATCTACAATTACGTCTTGTGAAATATTATCAACTGAAATTTGTTTTCGGGCAGTAAGTTGCCAGGTAGTTCGATTCTGCTGTCCAAGCAGGTTGAAAAGCTCTTTGTCATATGAAGGTGTTTCTCTTATGAGAACACTTTAAATTTGTCTGTAGTCTATGAACTGAAAGAAATGTGAATTATAAATACCTTGTGTCCTGTCTTTACTTAAAAGTTCTGTTCAGTAGCTCACGCTTCAGAACTCCCTAGTCAGGTAAGCTTTTGCATCTTAAAAACTCAGGAGGTAGAGCCAAAGCAACGGCTGATAGTAGCACAGTCTGCCCAGGGTTTTTGAGCCATCTGTTAGATGTCTGAAACTTGTGCGGTTGTCAGTGCTGGGAACAGGTATTGCTCTGTTTCTGTGGAGTTGTTAATTCTTTCTGGGGTTCTGTTGCCATAATTAGGCAAATTAATATTTCACAGGTCTGTCGATTTGTTTTAACAGTTTAAAAAATGAAGTTGTGAGAGTTGAGTGATGCCCTCCAATGTGATACGCGGAGTGCAGATCCGGGTCCTGTTTTGATATTATTTGAGCTGAAAAATTCTGCTTTGTACTAAGCAGAGAAAAATCTTGAACTGGAACCTTTCAAATAGCCAACCAGGTAGCTGTCAGACATGGTCTGGGCATGCCAATTCCTAGTGCAAGTGGGATTAGCTGGCAGGTTGGAGAAAGTGAGCTTGATGCTCAGTAGGCTGCATCCAGAATACTGCATCCAGTTTTGGGCTTCCCAATATGTCAATGTCAGACTTCATAAAACCAGAGCAAGCTTGCTTGGCTCTCCACCTGCCTGGCTGGGAGCTGAAGCATGTGCCTTAGGAGAGGTTGGTTTGCCCTGAAGAAATCTTGGGGAGGCGGGATGGACCTGCTGGTACCTATTAGGAGGTTATCGAGGCGATGGAGCCAGGCTTCTCACAGTGGTGCACGGCAGGAGGACACGCGACAGCAACCTAAACTGCAACCTTGGAAGTGAACCATTAGCTGTTTGTGAACAGTCTGATCCTGCCAGTAGTCTGTAGCATCTATAATGACAGATGACCTGCACTGGCTTTTCCTTTTTTGGCCTTCTTTTAGTGGGCTGAATGAATATAACTGAAGGGAGGTGTCTTTCAGCGGAATCTAAGGAGAAAGTTGTATGCTAACCCCATTGTACACTCTTCAGTCAAATTCTTGTTTAGGAGTTTTTACACATTTAGTGGGAGTGAGATGAGAACTTTCACAATTAGGAGGAAATGAGAATAAAAGGGATATAAGCAAATTTCTTCTAGTGATGACTTATGAATTTGCTTTTCTTAAGCATTTCTGACTAAGGAATTCAGGTAATACCCATATCTATATGATAACTTAGTTAATTCACCCAATATTTGTATTTCCACTCTTATCTAAGTTCTTTTTAAACTTGTTTGCTTTCCCACTTTGATGGAATAATCTGTATTATAGATGAACAGATGAGTCTGTTTTCTCCTTGCACATCTAATACAACATTTGCAAAGCTAACACTTGCAAATATTTTGCTAATGTGTTTGCAAAGCTACAGCTACGCTTTTTATTTTGTTCTGACAAAAGCCGTGTCAGTCAAAGCTCCAGTGCTTCATGGGAATTTAGGAGGTTAAGTGAGTAAACAAGCTAGATGAAAGCTTTTGTTTGTCTTGAGAAAATGAAACAGGAAGCTGTTTCATTAATACACTTTCAGAAGAGACAAGAATCTGTGTAAAGCTTTTTAAAACTGGTCTTTCAGTGTATTTTACTGTACTTTCAACTGAGATCAAATAGGGAGAGCAGTGGCAGTTAGACATGCTCCATTAACATCCCATGGTTTATTTCTTACTTCAAGTTAGATGTACAACTCTGCTGCTTTCTGGGAAGTTGCGGGAACGTCAGCGTTAACCCTGGTGTTTTCCTTCTCCCCTTTCCCCTATAGAGAAGTGGAGGTAACCACATACCGCCTGCTCCCTTTAGAAAAAGGAGACATGGAGAATTCAGCAGTTAAATTGAGCCATTGGGTTATTTTTTCTTTTAGCTTTTCTTGGCTTGTAAAGGGCTCACTAACAGCTTAGTAGGAATCTGTTACGGAAAAACGTCAACTGGATGAAATAATGGGACTGCAAAGTTATAGTAAAGGATTAGTGCAATTAGATTTTTTTCATAGATCTGATTTGAATACAGATATGTTTCCAATAGTCTGCAGTTGCCTTCCTGAAGTATAGCTGTTTGATTTCATATATAAAAAAGTAATAAACAGAAATCCAATAACTTGCTCCACTCCCTGTATGTTCAGTGCACTTGACATAATTAAGCTGCAGCAAAAAAGATTTGGGGATTTTTTTTTTTTTTGTTCCAGATCATGTTTGTGCATTTCATGTAAGATTTCGGTAAGATTTGCAAATATTCCTGTTGTGTTTTGGCTCGGGGTATGAAGCGAGGTTAATTTATAATGGCAAAGCTTCTGAGCTAGCTGTGCTGTGCCTGGGACAGCTTGTTTAATGCGTGACAGTTGTACCGAGCCACTGGTGCAATGCTGTAACTCAAGTTTGCTGTAGAACAACTTTGTCGAGGATAGATACACCCTCTTGGGAAGGGAGTGCTAGGCTAGCCAAAGCCTTATTCTGAACACAGTGATGTTCTTCAGCCATTATTGATCTTGACCCAGCCGAATTGTATAAAAGGCGTTAAATGCTTCCAGGATCAATGTGCAGAACTCACAGTTGAGAGGATTTAAAAAAAAAAAAAAAAGTTTGAAACTTGTAAAACTGGAGTATTGTTGAGATGACACAAGTGGAGAGTTCTATCCACTGCTCAGAGTAAAAAAAAAAAAAAAAAAAACCAAACCAAAAAAACCAAACACCGCCCCCCCCACCAAACACCACTCCCCCCACCCTCAAAAAACCCCCAAACTAAAACCCAAACAAACTAATGTGAAGGCATTGTAACTCAGTGCTGTGTATTTGAGTGAATGCTTAAACTGTTTTCCTGGTGGGCACCAGTCTGTGACGCAGTCGAGTGTCGCTTCACTTACTGTTGGCCACAGTTAAAATGTTAATTTGTGACTAGTTATCCTCTTTTTTTTTTTAATGTTCGAGCTGATCTGCGTAGCAGATTTTAATTTCTACATCTGCAAATATTTCTTCATTTTTTTACCAGTTCTGGATCTGCTAAGTTTTCTGGAAATCTGATTCAGTAACATTCTGTTTTTTTAAGCTATATTGTATTTTTTTTATATGGGCAATTCATCAGTGGTACTAATAAGATGTGTTTGGTTGATGTTTTTGCTGGTTTTTATAATTTTCAAATGCTTGTTTTGAAAAAATAATTGAAGTTTGAAAAAACAGTAAGTTCTAGAGAACAGTGGTAGATGCACATGTATGTGTGTATATATAATTTATATACAAGGTGTGCAATTATCTAAAAAGTTTATATATATGACAGGCATGGAATACGTGACTTAACGATTTGTTGCTTAAAATTCGCCAAGGGAGTATACGCAGACTTCTAGGTGGTTGCTACTCTCTTATGGCTATAAATGTTAAGCTCTAAAAGATCTTTGCCAAAGATTGTACCACTGCAAAATTCGTGTTCATGAGATGTATGCGGTTGTGGGGTACCACTGCATCAACACAGAACAGAGTATCTGTACAAGGGGCTGTGATTTGTGGATGCAGATTATGACCACGGGCTTCCATCTGCGAGTGGGTGTGATTGGATGTGGGTCTATATTACTGGGGTACAGAATCCAGATACTATTTGCCTCTTTTTCTCCATTTGATTGAAAGACAATTTGAAGAATGAACCTTGTGGTTTAAGTATTTTCCCAGGGCTTGAAACTAGGCAAATTTCTAATCCTATGTTTGCCTAGTGAAAGGTGCCTTGCTTATTTTTCTGTAGTTCAGTTAGTGTTGAGCATGCATTTTTTTTTGCTCTTGCTAGAGAAATGAATTTAACTCTAATTACAGTAGCTTTTCCTCAGTGACCATCAAATGCTCTACCCCAAGGCATGTGCCTACCTGTGCTATTACAACACTAAGCACCGTCTTCAAACATGAAGAGTCAACCCTTAATTTAAAAAAAAAAAAAAAAAAAAAAAATGGATGAAGGGGTAAAAACATTGAGAACTCAGACTGCGCAGGATCTGGTGAAGGTTTTGCACAGTTAGCATGGATGCTCTGATGCTGGGTGGTGGTCAACGGAGAGACTGTATCAGTGGCTTGTGTTTCATGAACTGCAACAAAGATGGGCAGCTTTTAAGGTTTTTATCTGTACAGTTTTTAGTTTGTTGCTTCGGAAACAACAAATAGAGTAAACCCTTCAGCTCAACAGGAAATCTAAACAAATGGGTGATACTACTGGTTATTTATTTATTATACTGTTTTATTATTATTTAGCTGGGTGCTGGTGTAGCTGGAACGGGCTGTGGTTTTCCACGTCACTTGAGGGCACGTGCTGCAGCTCTGTCCCTTCCCATGTGACTGCTGACGTGCCTGCCATCTGGCAATACACCTTGCTGCGATTTTGAACTCTATATTTTGTCAGCTTGCCTTTTCCAAGAGTAGAGTTATGACTTAAATTTGTGAAGGGTCAGTTTTATTGCAACTTAATTTACCCATGTAATGAACTCTGCCACAAATGTTAAATTTTATGGATAGAAAAACTATTCTAAATATGTTTGAAAATGCGATTCTTGAAAATACTGCAGTATCTTTATAGTAGTGTTTACGTGCATCTTTTTCTTGCCTTTCTACCGTTCTCTTTTTCACTAGTATCCCAAAACATCAATAAAATCCTCATTCATCAATTTCTAAGGTTATTACATTTTTATATTATTGTGTATCAGTATTGTGACTGACAGTGGCTGCTTTGCCTAGCGTAGGAAACCAGAAGAATGACGCGGGCTGTACAACTAGCTATACTAAGCGTACAGAATTAACAGGTTGTCTTAATCTTTCAGCGTTAGTCCCCTAAATTAGTGACCCTCAGATTGAATGCTGAAACTTGCATTCTTTTGCCCTCTCCCTTTCTCCCTCTCCGATCACTTCCCCCGGGCAGCTGGGAGGTGCTGGCTGAGGTTGTTGGTACTTTTTTCTCCAGGAGCTATTGAGCTAAAGAACAAAACCCGCTTCTGGCTGCCGAAGTCCCTCAGTCGCAAGTGGGAAGATGCTCAGAGGCTGAATTTTGGGAAAGTTTTGCTGTGTGTTTATTTTGTTCTTAGGTGCTCTCTAGCATCTGCTCTTGGCTGTGCTGTGACGGGACACCAAGTTAAAAGGATTCTTTTTGCTCTGATCTGATGCGGCTGTTCTTCTGTTTCCAGGTCCTCTTAGACAGTCTTTGTTTGATCTAGCATTAAAGGTATTTAAGAATTTTTTCTCCTTTCATGAAGCGTGACAGAGGTCTGTCTCTTCAGAAAAACACTGGAAATGATGTTCAACTTTCAGTTTGGTTCTTGCATCTCTTTTTTTTAATGTGCAACCCTTTTTTCGGTTTGAACTTCCCATAGAAACTGGGTTTCTTCTTTTCCTCCTCAGATATCTTCCTGTGTGCCATTTTTGACCATTGCCTGTGATTGCAGCCCCCCGCCCCCCCCCCAGCCTTTCCCCTTGCCCTTCACAGTTCTCCTGCAAGCATCCTTTGTCATCTCCATAATTGCCCTGAAGCGGTGAATTGAATGGGTGGGCTGGAGGAAATCCACAGCGTGCAGGGAGGTCATTTGCTGAAGTACAACTCTTTGCTACCTCGAATATGTTCTGTTGTGTGCCCCCTAACCTTGTTGGTGTCTGAGCAACAGTCACATTACTTTACCCTTCACAAAGAGATCTTGGATACTGCAGTGTGCTTCATATTTGGAAATATTTAAGTAATTGGTTTCAGCAAATAATTCTCCTGTGCTGTGTGGGGCTTTTTTCTGTATTTATATTCTAAACCATTTTTTGAAGAATTAGTCTGGCAAAAAAAAAAGAAAAGATGTAGACAAGGAATCTGCTCCCTGATTATCTGGGCTTGGTTTGCAAACCAATCTCCATAGGGAACCAAACCTTTTGTCTAGTCCTGGTGAGGGTTTGGGCAAACCAGTTACTCAAGTCTGAGTCTGGAGCACTGGGTGAGCACTGGGTGAGCTCTGGGTGGTTTGACTGAAGCCCAAACAGGGTGTAAGGAGGATAAGATGGAGGAATCTTTGGCTAGATGTTTAGCTACTTGCCTGCATTGTGTGCAAATGTGTATCTTGGGTCTTACAAACGGGTTTTCTGTTTTTTAACCCTTTGAAAGCCACGGTTTGTTTTTACTGTTGCACATAACTGAAGAGGTAAATTATGTGCCTGAGTGCCCAGAAGACTGGAACTCTAGGAAAGAAAATCCATTACTCCAGAAAAAATGGAAATTCCTCTTCACCTGCTATAACAAATGTAGTATTGTCAGTAGCTAACATATGGTAGCTATTTCTGTGGAAAAGTCAAAGTACTATTGTTCATGATGATGAACAGAAATAAATTTTCTTCCTTTTGTAGGTGTCTTTATAGTGCCCTCTAGTAATCTTTTGTAGAAATGCTAGGTGGATCTCTTTACAGACCAATTTGATAAAGTAATGAAAAAGGTCACTGGAAGAATAATAAAAAAATAAATAATTGAACTCCAGTACCCTGTAACTGATGTGCTTTCCTAAGGGAGCACTGCTAATATTAAAAATAAGTAAAAATTGCTTGCCATTCTTTTTTGTACTTGATCAGGAAGAATATGAAAACTATAAGCACTCTGAAGTCAGATTACTTTAAAAGCTACCAGAGCTGACAACTGTAAATTGGGTACTCCAGTAATGGGGTTTCATCCAGGGCTGTGAAGGCTACAAGAAGAAAAACTAATATTATCTTTTTGCTTGAAGTATGAAGAAAGTTGCAGGGGAGTAAGAGCCATATAAAGCATTCAAAAATGAGCAGGAATGGGGGGGAATATCTCCTTGCATACTGATAATTTCATGTGAAAGGTAATCACTTTGGCTTATTTTGACAGATGAGAAAAGAGAAGTTTGACATTGGACGAAGGCTTTGTTAGGGGGTAGAGTGCACATTGGCTTTCGTAGTGCTTGCTACCCTAGTGACAGTCATCACCCTGAAAGCATCTTAGCTCTGCTGTTAGATCATCTATTGAACAACTAATCCCAAGAGATTTTGATTAAGGTAACTTCTGTGCCTAGAGTTTTAAGTCAAAAAGGTTTTACTTTATTAACATCCTAGCTTATTTCTGTCCTTAATAGGAATAGAAAGGGGACGTCATATGCAAGAATGTTTTGTCCTTTGCATGAAGTAAAACATGGTACCATTTTTAAATCCTATGCAAGCTTAAAGGGATGTGTCAGTTAGAGGTGGGCTGTTTGGATAGAAACTGATAGTTTATTGAAATGAGAGAAGTAGCTTTGGCGATTCCACTAAAAAAAGGAAAAGGTTGATAAAATCCTTTAGGCTCTCCCTCTGAAACGGTTCTGAAAAGAAATTTTGCAGCTTGGATATTCAATGTTAAGCCTTCATTGGCTTAACTCAAATATATGGCATTAAATGGTCTGACTTGCTTTTCCTTTGATTATAAAAGCAAAATCTCTTTGAAAGGATGTTCCTTGTAGAAGGTGAGAGGTTTGTGGGACTCAGTTCCTAAAAATGAGTTCTATAAAACCCAAGGGTTGTTTTTAAGCAACTTGAAAGAAATAAATTGTTGATCTTAGTGGTTATAAAGAATTCCTTTTCCTTGCACACCAGGAGGAATAAAAAAATCCAATAGAAGTTGGGTTTGAAGCCCGGCTGGCTGACCGTTTTCTAGGTTTGAGTTTAGGTTTGAGGCAGGTCAAGGAATCCTTGTCAGAAGGTAACTGTCTAACTGTGGAACTCCAGACCAGACAAGAGAGCAACATCTCCTTGGTGGGGATGCCCTTCTGGACGAGTTGCACCAGTGTACCACGAGAAATGCTGGTAGTGAATCGTGCTTTAGGGGAAACTGCTGCAAGAGGAGTTTGCCGTCTTTTCTACATCAGTTTTCCAAGCTTAATGGAACTGCAGCCCCTTAGTAAAGGGGCATAAGGGCTGTGACTCTGTGTGGCAGCGCTTGTTAGCTGGCTGTTTAAGGGAGCCATTGTCACAGGACTTGTGACAGTTAAAAGCAGCCACCCTGTCACTAGGAAGGTGGCTTCCATGCATTCAAAATTCAGGTAAAAATTTCAAACTCCCTAGAGGCGGTAGAAAGGCCATGCAACTAAACACCAGGTGTAAATGCATCTCCTAAGACATTTGGTATTTGAGATTACAATCTGTGTTTGGATTTTGCTGTTGATCATTATCTTGTTTTCCTTCCCATTATTTAATAATATATGAGGAGATAGTATCACTTACAGAAAGACTGGTTAGAGTAAATGCATGGATGCTTACTTTTCAGTGTTTTACTGCAGGCACACTACGCTATTTGGATACTTTTTTCTTAATTCTATTTCTGTGTACTTTTTTTTAGTGGGCTGGTTTTTAATGTAATTTCAATATAATATGAGGTCTGTCAGGAAGGTCAGTTAAGATTAAGCCAACAATAATTTGTTATTAACAAGTGAAAGGTAACTAGAAGTATGGACAAAGCTGTAAAAGCATCACTGCAAAATGTAGTTTCCTTTGCTTGAATTTGTTCTTTGTTTGACTGTGCTGTCTGAAAGGGAAGGATGATCCTAAGTTACCAAAGGCAAAGTCTTGAAACATATATTCCTTCTTTCTGTGTGATGATAATTCCTATGATAGTGGTGAGTATCTTGACTTTTGTGCTCGTTAGTACATGGTGTCGAAACCCTTCTCAAGTCAGTAATGTTAAACCGTTGGAGATCAATATGCAGAAATACCTAGCTGTTTCACAGCTTCATATTTCTAGATGGATGCCTTTTGAAAAACGTGGGAGCAGAAATGCGGAGCGGAGTTCCGTATAACTAGAAGCTGCCATCTGTGTGGTGATGATAGCCTGTTGGTATTGGTAGATGCTCTTCACAATGGACCATAAAGAATAATTTCTCTAAACTTAGTTTTATTGAGGAGAATGATTGAGGGTAGAGGTGTTCTGGTGGTATCCTAGGCTGTTAATATTCACTCAGTATTGTCTGCTTGGCCTGCATTGTAAGAAGGCACCTTCACACAGTATTGACGCAACTGAAGAGAATGACAAAAGCATCCTGCTTTATGTTGCTTTCTTTTTGGAGAATTTGCTTGAACAAATGTTTTTCTTCCTGTCTTTCTGCAGCACAGAATAAGCCCTTTTTTGTAAAGGGAGAAGGGGGTTCTGTATGGGGTATTCCCCCATATCGCAAAGAAAAGCACGTCTCTCCCTTATGGGTCTCAGAAGGTAGCCCCTTCCCTTGTAGGCTGGGGCAAATCAGAGGCACCGTATCATTCTTCAAAGATCATTGTTAGCCCACAATGCTTAATGATGCTAGGATAAAGATGACTTACTCTTATTGATGAATATCTTTGCTATAGTATATTAAATCATAAAAAGAGGAAATCTGCTTGTGTGGAAGAAGAAAGGAATCTAGTAAGTCTGAGAGAGTCTAGATTTATCCATGGCATTACTTATTTTATAATGTTACCTCACTTGCTCTCCTAGGTTCCGCTGTCAGCCTACCACTGCAATTATTGAAGTACCAGCAGAATTTATATTGTACATCTGCACCTGGGAATAGTTCTTACACTTTTCCCTTTTTTTTTTCTCTCAATGCTTAAGTGCAATATAATTTTTGTCGCATAATTTCTGTTTTATAGTCTCTTTGTGAAGAAAGAAAGTAAATGGTGTTTAGAGAATGCAGTTTAGAGAATTTGGCCTTGGTTTTTCAGTAGGAGTGGACTTGCCAGTCACCACGTATATGATAGGGCCTTGGATGTGCTTTTCAAAAAACCCTATATCCTAAAGCATATCTGTTTGGCTGATGCATATTGCCTTCATATGCACTTTAATTTGGTCAGGTAGCCTGTATTCTGCCATAAGGGAAAAATGTCATATTAAGCATAAAATCTATCTTTGCCTAAACATTTGTTCTGCTGTGGTATATTATAATATCTTATATAAATATTGCTTACAGGGCAGTGCAGAATGTTTCTAGTGTTGTCAAGGAAATAAAAAAATTACCAACCTGCTAATACTTACATTTTATTTAGAGATTAACATGTGTAGCAATTTATCCATATAGATAATGTGCTCCCTAGCAATGAGTATTTTGACAAAACCACAAAACAAGTTCATTGTGAGCTGCTGCTGGCAGCTTGCAAAGAATAAGAGATTGTAATGTCTTCAATTAAAATACGTTTGGCTAATTCTTGAAGACAGCTTTTTTTTTTAATGATCTGGGTTAGGAAGGGCATGACATACTCGTTTTAGGATTACAAGGGCCACTGGGAATGTTCATTAAATTCTGGTGAAAAGCCTTTTAAAGGGTCAATCCTGCAGCATGAGAGCTTGGATCTTTTATCATTGACTTGCAATACATAAAAAGGGGCTTTAAAACAGTCTGATTAGGATTTCATCAAATGCTTCTATTTTAAACGGCAGCTTTCAAGGTTGTTATATATGTACTCTTAAATTGCTTCGGAGTCAAAAGGACTGGTATCATCCCCCTAGTTGGCACATCTTTACTCAACATGTAAAAGTAAGTAATTGTTCTTCATCAAAGCCCCGTATGACTCCTTCCAATGACTGTATCCTTGTGTACTACTAATCCAGTTGGGTACTTTTGATGAAAGATGTTTGGTTGACTTCATTTATCATTCTGTTTGGAAAAAGTGGTTCTGAAATTATACCTGTGATTCACATTTTCTTTCTGGATGGGTATTGCATTTGGTCCTAGTAAAATGGAACGCAGCTTCCTTCTAATAGTTCTATGAAATCTGGTATTGAAGTCCTCTCCTTCGAATGCAGTTGACTGCCGTTGTCAGGAGTACATCACTACCAAATAGTTTTGGCAACAGTGGATTAAAGTTGAATCTGTAGCACTGGTAGTAGGGAAATCTTCTGACACATACTGCCGTGCACCAGCTTGAGGCATTTTGTATGTACTAAGTAGAACTGAAATCAGAGTGATTTTGTACTGTTATTTCCTGAATGCCATTATTTAAGTTTGATATTGGAATGCTCATGTCTTTCAGAAATTAACTAAGGAAGGGAAGCTTTTTCCCCCTTGAGCACCTGCTTTGCATTTATTCTTCTAGGCATTTCCTCACCTGCAGCCTTGTTAAAGATGTACCGCTGCACAATCATAGAATCATAGAATCGTCTAGGTTGGAAAAGACCTTTAAGATCATCTAGTCCAACCTTTAACCAAACCCTGCCATCCCCACCACTAAACCATGTCCCTAAGCACCTCATCTATC
>BOSO01018092.1:12506-32341 GCA_018403395.1 Gorsachius goisagi | reverse complement strand
TTCTTCCTCATATTCAACTGGAACCTCTTATGTTTCAGTTTCTCTCATTGCCCCCTTGTCCTGTCGCTGAACACCTCTGAGAAGAGTCTGGCTCCATCCTCATGACATCCACCCTTGAGATATTTGTACATGTTGATGAGATCCCCTCTCAGTCTTCTCTTCTTCAGGCTAAACAAGCCCAGCTCTCTCAGCCTTTCCAGGCAATTTGTGAAGGCACTTTTGCAGAGTGTGGTTGAGGAAACTCAGACAGTAAAATGGACAAAATGCTTTAAAAAATTGTTAGTTGTAGCATCCATAGCTTAATTCCTTTCCCTTTATGTTTTCAACACGTATTTTTCATCTCCACTTAAGAGCAATGAGCATGTCTAATAAATCGCAGAGGCACTGTTCTTGACAGCAAAGAACCAAAGACATAAGTAACCAGCGGAAATAATACTGTATGGCTGCCAGGTGTTCCCTCTTGAACATGCGAAATTAAGGTAGACCCTGTCTCTCTTAGTTTACAACTGCTTTAGCCTTCCTTTCTCTTCTCCGTCCCTTCCCCCCAACACGCCAAGTATTTCTTGGCCACTATTACAACAATAATGCAAAGAAAACTTACAGTTAATTAACTTAGTTCTGACACAATGCCCTTTAAAGCCTTCTCAAAAACAGGGAAATTCATCACTGCTACAACTGACCATATCTTATCTTAGACAATTTCTGAAAGCACAGTTTGAAACCAGAAGTAGGTACATAAACACTTTTGAGGATCTAGTCCAGTGTCCCCAGCTCAGAAATGAACTCTTTGTAACTTTGACTCAGTATCTCAAGAGAGCCTGCATTAAATCTTTAGATCTCACTGCAAAAGTCTTGCAGGACTGGGCTCTGGTGTTTAAAGCACTACCCTTACAAGAAGTCAGACTAAAATGACTGCCATCCAGTGCATTATATAAATTAAAGCTCTATCTATAGCAGAATACAGTAAGCCACATATTCTCTTCCTTCAGACTATGAAGGGCTCTTGGTATTCTACCATGTATTATAACTGAAATGAGGTACATATCATACTTCATACTGAAGCCTTCATACCATGGCCAAATGATATCTGTACTTGAAAACAATGGGGAATACCTACTCACCAGATACTCCCACTCTGAGCTATCAGGAAGAAACAAGAAACATAAATAAGAATCTGCTTACTGCAATTGCTTGATGCAGTTTCTCAGTCTTCATACAGTTCCCTGGAAGAAGCAGAAATATAAGTCTTCAAGGAGAATGGCAGACAGTTTCACTAGCCTGTCTTATGAGTACCTAGTCTAGTGACAGGATGCATGGGAATGGTTCAAAGCTGCACCAGAGGAGGTTCAGACTGGACATTAGCAAGCATTTCTCTACCGAGAGGGTGGTCAAACACTGGAACAGGCTTCCTAGAGAGGTGGTGGATGCCCCATGCCCATCAGTGCTCAAGAGGCCTTTAGCAATGCCCTTAATACATGCTTCAGGTCAGCCCTGAATGGGTCAGGCAGCTGGACTAGATGATCGCTGTAGGTCCCTTTCAAGTGAATTATTCTAGTCTAGTCTAGTCTAATCTTACTGCTTATCTGTAATATAGTAAAGGCTGAGTCCCGCTCGGCCAGTTGCTGAGCTAACACAGAGTGCATGACTAGCCCTGCCCTGACGAATGGGCATCCCAAAAAGAAGGCAAGCAAGAGGGTGGGTGCATGAAAAAGCAGAGCAACAATGCAGTCATTAACAACAGGGCTGCTAAATGGTAACTGGTTTATAGATTATGAATTTGACAAATGGTGATCACTTTTTGATAGCATTCTCAGAGATACCTAACTTCCCTCAATGAGCACCTTCTCCCACCTTTGTTGAAGCACAGTCAAACACAGAGTTGTTTCGTCATTCCTCACAACTATGGGGGGAAAGGAGTGATTAAGGAAGAAAAAGAAGAAACTGGAAAGGCATTCTCCTAAAAGCTGTGCCAAATCTGTACTGGACAGTTCCTATTCCCCACACTCACTTCATCCTTTGCCAAATTGTCACCTTCTCTTTAGCTCTACTAGGTCAAGTGTTTGTATGACTGGACTTTGTCTGAGCTTGCTGAGGGCACCTTTTTCATATTATTTTCCAGTTGGGCCTAGTTGGGCAAAAGAACTCCACTACTATTGTTCATTTTGTAATTTTCCTGTTCACCTGACAGTTACTAAAAAAAAAGCAGAAGAGAACTACGAATGGAAATACATCTTCATGTAAGCAGATGTAGCCTGGTAAATCTGCCAGGAATATGGATGGTTTGCTGAGCAGAGAGGTCAGGACTTACGAAAAGGTCATTCAGGAGAGCCTATGAAAAATCTGGTGTTTAGGAGAAAGCAATTAAAAGCTCTTCCAATGGAAGAGGCATAAGACTGAGCACAAAATTACCAGTTGTGGTCTCAGTGCTTGATCACTTTTCTAGGCATTTAGACCATGACCCAATAAAAGGCACAAACACCCAAAAGTTGCACTATGCAGTAGTCTAACCAGTTTTGGGGTAGATGGTTTAGGCCAGAACCTGAAGACTATTTAGACACACAAACATGCAAGTAGAAAGCTGGGTCTCCATGAGAGCTATCTCAGAAACATTGTATGCCAACTGGGAGCTGTTTGTGGCCACACATGACCAAGACACACGAGTAAATGTCAGTGTGAACTCTGCAATTCTGTGAACTCTTTGGTTCCAAGTAATTCCAAAAAGTTGTGGAATAGACTTGTTAATTGTAGTCAAGCAATATGTATAGATATTGCATTAATAACCAACACTGTGCAGTTACAAATGATCTTTATTCCAGATGTCCAGAAATCAAATATATAGCAGATGTTTTCTTGGCTAAGACCTCTCACACAGTAATGCATCTGTTGGTACATTTAGTGACTTACCAAGTTCATGTGAGATAGTGTTTCCGCATCTGTTGTGAAACAAACCCTGTGGAGCTGGGAATAGTAATTTGCAAAGTATAATGTGGGACTGAACTCTAAAAATCACACTGGAGCACCCTGAAGGACAACTAATTAACGAAAAATATTTGAATATTTGAAAAGAAAACAAGGAACATGAGTAAGTATGCTACAGCTGTAAAATAAAGATATGTTTCAATTTACTAGAGAGATGTACTGATGGGAAATTTGGTCCACTAATGAAGGTTACTACCATAAATTCATCTATAACATTGGAAGAACATAAAGGAAATCTTTCACAGAGGAAAAAGGTGTTGTGTGATAATGATGTTCCACTGTAACAGTTAACAGCTAATGGGCCATCTTGAAAGTTTTGCTGTTTCCCTGGCACCTCCAAATAGACTATAACTAATTAACTAACTAACTAAAGTTTACCACTAGAGGGTTCTGTTATGTCAAGCTGTAACACAAAGGCACCTGGAGGTTTTAACAAATCTCTTATGCATGTGTTATGTCAAGCTGTAACAGAAAGGCACCTGGAGGAGCTAACAAATCTATTATACCCATGCGGTGGTGTTGCCACATTGAAGTGCAAAGGCTTCTTCATGGAAAAGATACTGAGAAACTGAGAAAACTTAGGTGTCATGACTTTGAGAAAAAGAGTACTCAAAAGAGAGAGCAGCCCTCTGAACACCGAATGACAAATCTTCATACAATTTGTTTGTAACTTTACTGAACTGAATAGATGCTGTACCAGAAATCCAGGTCACAGAAAGTCAAGATGTAAGTAAAATTGTCTCTATCTGGAAAAATGGATGGTTAAAATAGGCAAGATAGAAAAAAACCTCTTCAGTCAACAACCAAATCAACTAAGAAACCCTAGGCCAAATGATCTCCAACATTCAGATGTTCATTAGTATTACCAGAATTATCACAGCATCAAGATATTCTTCTTAGTTATATCCTGACAGTAAGTACTGTTCAAATACAAAGCAAATCACGTCAAACCACTTCCATCTGGGGGAAAAATGGACTATACGAGTTAGAGTGTTTTGGTGTTACGCAGAGGGCTTGGGGGGATATTTTTAAATAAAAGATGCTCACACCATTCTGTATTTTAATCGGGGGGAAAAAAAAAAAAGTAGTAATATTTCTCCATCCTAAAGCAATGTCTGCTTTTCCAACAGACATTCTGCTCAAAGGAAGCTCTGACCATTAGCTTCCTTCCAGACAGTTATTCATCACTTCTTCACCTTTCTGCTGGCCTCTCTTCATCTTGATATCCCATCTTCTTTCTGCCTCTGACCTACACAGAGTCAACAGGAAAGCCCACACCCAGGAAGCCCCTGTCAGGAACCTAGGTGACAAATAGGCCTTGGCTCCCAGAGCCTCCACCTACACCCTCTGACTGGGGGTCTCCATTTAACCTCCTGCCTGGGTCTTCAGTCACTGCCTGAGCTACATCCTAGGTACACTTGCCCCTAGCTCAGTACCTGAACAGTTGTTTGGATTTCCTGGATTTCTCTTGGGTCTGGCATGTTATCTCCTCTTGCCTGCTGCTCACCAGACCGTCAAAAGGACCTGCTGCAGTCACCACTCTGCTCTGCTCACCTGCCCCTGGTGCCACTGACTGTGTCCTGCTGCCAAGGACACTGCCTGGCCTGCCTTGTGACTGCTCTTGCTTTCTTTTGGGGAGCAGCCTCCTCTTGCTGCTACCTGACCATCCCATGGAAAAATGAGACTTGGCATCCTAAGAGAGTCCCACTTGTCCTCCAAACTTGAGCAGTAGCTTCTGCCTCTAGAAGCCCTCCTTAATAAAAGTCCTTGAATGCTTCTCCCCTCTGCCACAACCAGTAACTTTAAAGGTTTGTAAATGGCAGCGAGTAACTCACTTCAGCATAATAAAAATGCAATAAGAAACAATGGACAATATTCACTGACCATTTCCAGGCATGTATTATGAATTAGATTGAGAACATGCCACACTTTTACATGCATCACCAAAATAGCTACCAGATTAGTGATGTATTACATACACACCCAAGATTCATACTGGTCAGATCCTGGGAGAAGAGCAATGAAAAAGACCAAGAATTAGATCTTTGCTGCCATACTCACTGGATGGATCCTAGTCAATTTTTTTTTTTTTTTTTTCTCACAGGACATAGAGTGTCTCAGAACAGTCAGACACAACAGGAGGAGTTTGGTACTGTCTTACAAGCCATGAAAAATAGTTACCTAGGGAGGTGAAAGAGCCAAGTCCTGCTCTTACTCCATGCCTGTCTTTTGTCTCCTGACCCTCTGCTCTGTGATTCAAATGGCTACCTCTGAGCTTAAACCTGATTTGGGGCGACATTCTGAGTTTCCTCTGAACTGTTCCATGCCCAATGTTTACTATAAAACCAGAATTTTTTTACCTCACTGAGGGGTGGTATGTTCACAATTTTACACATTCTGGCAGTTCTATGTACATGGACAAATACTAATTTCAGAACATAATTTTACATCGCAAGTTTGCTAGATCTTGTTTCGAAGTTTACTTTAAGCTCTGGTACCAATTTAAACTTTGGGATCAACAGGCACAAAAAAAAATCTTTCAATTTCTGCCTTTCCTAAATATCACATACCATTCCCTAACACGCTTTACATCCAAACTCTTCCAAAGCCTGTTACTGTCCTCACCTGATCTTTTGCCACCTTCTGTGACTTAGATCTCTGCAAAGTATTCATAGCTCTTGGCAGCCCTAGACTAAATTAGTGCAACACACTCCACTTAAGGCTATAGTTAACAGGCTAGCTACGTTGTTTTCATCACTGATGTAGTTAGTTCATTCTCTGAGTAATTCCATGAGATAGACAAATAATAATTTGTTGCCATTTGTCAACAAATGCTGTTTAGGTTTATTGTGGTCTTAGAATGATTCTGCATTGAAATCAGCAGGTGAACCATAACCTTGAATGGTAGCTGAGTCCTAACTATAAGAACATTTTCCACATGTGAAGATATTTCAGGCTTCATAGTAGAGCAGCTGTAACTAAATTCCTTAGTAGTAACCGTATTCACATATATTTTAACACATTCTGACATGTACCAGCTGAACAGAAATTTGTCAAGTTTACCTCTCAGGGGAAAAAAAAAAAGAAAAAAAAAGTAGCTGCTCTTGAACTGTGGCCACACGGTGATTTCAGTCCTGCATTAGCTTTTTGATAAACGCAGCTTTTAGTAGCATAGCAAAACAATTTCTCCCTTTTTGTTGCTGTCAGTAAAATTCTGCTAAGATTCTGCACTCAATTTCTGCAATGCATCAGGCCCCTTTGTGAAAGGAAGGGTAAATCACGATATCTAATTGTCACTTTGACTGGTTCACTTAAAGGAATTGGTTTGCTGAGAGTAAGCATCTTTTTCAGTTTCTCTCCAGAAGCGACCAGTAGAGTCAAAGATGCAACTTGTATTGCTGAGCCACGGTGCAGTGGGCAGTCTAGTGGAGAGGCCATACCCTACCAGGAGCTGCCAGCCATAACAGTGCATGGGAAATCAGGTAAGGGTTGGCCCATGGAAGCCCATGGCTGTTCTCTCCAGATGTCTGCTCTGCCCCACTACTGGAAATCACTACCCCCAGTTTGGCCAACCGGACTGACCCCAACAAAAATATGGAGAAGGAGGTTGCTTTTTTTAATCCAGTTTGTGGAATGACCTTACAGGTAGCTGGGTCAGAACAGCTGAGGAGCTGGCAAGTTGCAGTGAATCATCTGGTTTAATTAGGACTGTTATTTCTTGAGCTACAGTTGCTAGTGAAGGCCTTGTATTGTCAAGTAAGAGCAAAGCTAAATGTCCTAGTCCACAACTACTCTGGTAAGAAACCTCTTGGTTTTTTCCAGGAAGGTAAACAAAGAAGTTCCTACTAGAAGTTGTATTGTATTGTATTCCCAGAAGCACAGCACATCTGACTATGTACACATAACATCTTACAAAGAACTGAGAAGTTTTAATTGGAGAATTACATGAAAGACAACAATGTATTAAATTATCCTGAGTAAATAGAAGCTAAATAAAATGGAGAACAGGATATTTTCCCATTAAACAAAAAGCAGTTTAGAAGACCTTTTAGCTGCCAACCACTAATTAATGTTAAAAAAATTAATTCTTAAGATCATGCAGTTATGAGTTTGTTCCAATGAATTAGCACCCATACAGCAATTACTTGATATATATAGATGGCAAAAATAAGAAGCAAATGTAACAAAGATGTCTAAACTATTGACTTACTATGATGACCATACAATATGGAAACTAATCATGAAAGCTGACAGTCTGCAGTAATTATGTGCATTGTTTAAAGTGACTTAACAGTACATGTTGGGAAGAAGATGGAAAGTCCTATTTACTTGTTAACCTGGCAAGAAAAGAGCAAAGGAGGTGCTAAATTGCTCACTGAGAAGATCAAACATATTCTCTCTCAGACAAATTCATTACCCTGAGTTTCATAAGAAGTACAATTTCTGTCTTATGAATATGTAAATTAAAACACAGAATGGTAGGTAATCATGCCAGATCAGATCCGCTGAAGAAATGGAGAGTTCTGGAGCCGAGGGTTCCAAATCGCCTTTCAGTACTGAATCAGCGTACACAGAATGTTGCATTCCTGGTTACAGCATATGGGAACAATATGACTTGAAGATTATGTATTGATTTTGTGTGAAGCATTAAAAACTGACTGAATCAGAAAAGAGAAAGTGTTTTCAGTCTTGAGAATCTATAAAAACTTATCTTCTGTGATAAACAGATATGATAAATTCAAAAATGGATTTGTGCAGTTAGTTTGACAGAACAGAATTACAAAACAGAGAAATGGGCCAGGGTTTTTTTTCATAGTGTAAGAAAGTGCTGGTAATATGGACAACGGAAATATCAATAAGATATGAATAAGAAAAATATGGTTGGTGTTAGTTTCTTTAAACTTGATATGAATAACCTCAAAGACAAGTCATTTTCAATATAACACTGTGCTGCTGAAAACAGATAAGCATCGTTTGTTTAGAATAGATCATGTTGACTGATTGTGTCTGTCTAATCATATTTGGTATGCTGAGTAGGCTAATTATTGTGCACTCAGGCCCTGATGCTATAATTGGATCTGTGCATACAGACCTCTGTTCTTGCTTGAAATGCTATTTAATTAAATTACACCACATACCTCTTTAAAGTAAACAAGACCATCATTCAGTTTATATGTCCTTATAAAAGAGGCAGCTGAAACACAACACAACCATTGAACACAATCACTCACACCTAGTTTATAGACAGCACAACTCCACCAACTTCCCTAAAGTTGCAAGAAACATGAATTTAACGTGGATCAGGAAGAATGCAGTTTAAACAAACTGGAAAAGGAGAAAAAGGAACAGACACAATCAACCAGGGAAGCAAACAGAAAAGAAAAGAATGAGTAAAATAAGTGGACCAATTAAAAAAAAACAACTAAAAGTGTCACAGAGAAAGCAGGAATATAATTCCCAAAGCCCAAGTTTGCATCCTAGAAGTGTTTTCCCTCACATTATCTCTATCTCTGTCTCTCCCCTTCACTCCTTCCCTCCCAAGAAGGGAGTTTTGAAGTTTTTCTTCCTTTCTATTGTTCCCTGCACGTTAACAACCAGCTCACAGGCTCTATCACAAAGGATTTATTTTCTTTTTCTATCACAACAATCTACCAAAATTTCCGTTGGCTTTGTGAATTGCAGTTGGAAATGAATTTAAAAGCATTCTTCAATGGCAGCAGTGTCTAGATAATTGGAAAAACACATGCATTTCTATTTACAGTATACAGACCAATTACAGGAGAACCCTTATAGTATTTTTAAATTACATTGCATATTTAACTGGTAACAAGAAACACGTGTGCCAAGGGATTAAACTGTAAGGCATTTTTCATAATCTGACCTCTAAAGAAAAGGTCTTTCAAAGGATTAAAAAATTTATAATTTTATATCTGTATAAAATATATATAATTACTAACATATATTATATACTTTTATATTGAAAGCATTATATATTAGTATATCATCATATGTGTATATTCTAATATTAGAATATCTATAATATATATTCATAATATGTAATATATATTTTTATATATACATTACCCCCTCTCCTTTTCTCATCCTCAATGATATTGTAACATATAATCGATTCTGAGCCTGATGTTATGACTAAAATTCATTTTTTCGAATGAATACTCACCAAAGTACTTCTAACCTTACCTCAGCTGTCAACATGCTGGGTGGGGTCTGTTGATCATCGTGATTTGTCTTGCTTCTGTATTTCACAGCAGAACAGAAAAGTAAACTTTTAAACACTCATATAGTCTTAACAAAATCTGCTGTTTTCAATAACTTACTCTTGGAAATCAACCAACTATATCAAACAACACACTCATAACCTCATTTCTTTTGCAATTGATGATAACCTTTAAACCAAAACCTGGTCTAAGGTGAAAATCATATGAATCCACAACTTTCTCACAATTTCCACTTGAGACTGCAACTTCCCCCAGATTAGAGAACTCAGGCTGACTTTAAAGGACATATGAGGTTGTGCTATCAAACCACAAACACTTAGAGGTATAAAGAGGAAATGAAATTTCCCTCTCTCTACAAGATGCTTTTCTCGCCTCTTGCCCTAACAGTCCCAAACTAGAAACACAGCACAGACACGCTTTTTGCCTTGCACTAGGCGATGAACCTGGTTGACAAATTACCTAGTTTAAAAAAAAAGGATTTTTTTAAGGTCAGGTTAATTCCTCAATACAGTGTATGGGCTGACCACTCTGGCAGCTGGGAGAGCAAAGATGGACTGGTATGCTACCATGTTTGGGGGAGAAAAAGGAGGAAAAGGATGACAGGTAGCAGTGTCTTGCCACTATAGACTTCGTAACTTTCAGCTGAAAACATTTAATTCTACTTTTAGGTAACACAACTCAACTTTCAGCCTTTGTTCAAACCCAGTCCCCCATTTTGGTATGTACACTCCACAAACTCCAAAGCACTCATTTTCCTAGGTGCTCCTTGGTGCAGGCTGGGATTGGGCTAAGTACTTGGTGAACTTACTACCTACCAGCCTCTTCTCCAGTCATTCCAGTTGCTCTCCCTCAAAAGATGTCCTGTCACATTCAATGCAAATACCCCCCAGCAGGTGAGAGGACATTGATGATAGGTATCATCTGCCAGGAAGTGCTTGCAGTTCACTCGCCAAATATATTCTCATTACCTGAAGGGAGAGAGGATTTGGAATTGTAATCATCAAAAGCCTGTGGCCAGGCTGCATCTTGCACTGAGTGAACTCCAGGAGATGCGAATATATAATAAACCCCATTGTTCCCTGTAAAGGATGCTGTCACGTACTGCGGTTGTGTTAGGCACTAAATAAATACAAATGCAAGCCTCTTCCCACTTTCTGTCATAGGGTTTACATTATAAGGGCACCAACATGCAGATGGCTTGTGAAAGCATATGGATCTGCTCCTTTTCTAATATTACCTTGTCTTCATTACCTTCTAGCTTTTACTTTCAGGTGATTTTCTGCATCGGTCAAATAAGCAACTGTCGCAATCTGCCATGCTTAAAATGAAGCCACCTCTGGTACACATTAATGCTCCCTGTTTCAGGCAGGGGTTTACTGGTGAGACACATGGGGCCTCTCTATCTGCTGTCCCCCTCTAACTCTCACACGTACACACTTCCCATCATTATCACACTTGTAACCTCCATATCATGTGAAGCACTGACATCTCACACAAAATTTTCAACCCATTTGCACTAAAGCTGCCTCTTCTCCCATCTTCTTAGATGACATCGAGTGATATGAGAAACCTCCATAGTTCATATTTCTACAGAGACACACTACACAAAAAGAGCTTTATCCCGAACACTGTAGCAGGTCTCTTATTTCCCACAGAAGTCTATCGGAGTCACAGGACTTTGATAATGCCAAGATCGGTCTTGTGACTCTCAACCATTTGATTGAGGCTACACATTTCTTTAACACCATAGCCCAGAAAAGGAGTTAGTTCAGGTAAGTCCTTAAAGTCCACACTACAAGGGACATGAACCAGAAGAACACAGTCCCTTCCAGTCCCATGACATGCAGATGCCCCATCTGGTAGCTGCCCAGTGTCTCCACAGCACATCCCACCCCTTGGGCTCCTGCCTCTAGGAAACGGGATGCAGAAGCAACTCATTTGACCCTGCACGCAGCCACCTCAGATACATTTAAGTTACCAGACAGGGCTGTGCCTTACTCAGCAGTTTCCCACCCTACTCCCCTGGCCTCAGACACGCTTTTCCCGGCCTCTGCCTCCTGTCCCACCTGCGGCCCAGGGAATTTACAACCCACGTAGCCAGCTCTACCGTGAAGGAGAGCTGGCCGCCTTTAAAAAGCGCAACGGACAGCTCTCAAGCTGAACGCGCGCCACGACGGGGCAGGAGCTGCCAGCACCCAGCTCGGGGCTGGCCCGCCCCAAATCCCTCGTCCCCGCCAGCAGCCTCTGGCAGCCCCGCGGCCTCCAGCGAACGGCCTGCTCCCCCCCCCCCGCCCCGAGCTCCCACAGGCCCCGCTGCGGGCCAGGACCCACAGCGTAGGAAAGCACCAGCGCACCCGACGGACGGCCCGGGCCTCCGGACCGCGCATGCGCCGCGGTGGTGGGGAGGCAGTGAGGGAGAGAGGGGACACGACCGCCCGGCCGCAGGCGCGCGCCAGCCGGGCGGGCGGAGGAGGAAAGCCGGGCAGGGCACGTGCCGCACACCGCGCAGGCGCGCTCGCCGGCTCCGTCCGCGGGGCGCCGTCCCTCATTGGGGCGGGGCGGGGCGGGGCGGGGCGGGGCGGAGGGGGCGGGGGCGGCGGTGGCCCCGCCCGCGGCCGGTCCCTATCATCCGCGCTCGGCGCCGACCTCCCCACTCCTGCCTTTGCCTCTGCCCCGCTCCCGGCCCGCCGCTCCCCTGGCTGGCCCATGGATGGGTTAGTACCGGCCGCCGCTGCATTGCCCCCGGGGCCGGACTAGGGGTGGCCGGCGGTCCCCTGAGGGCTTCACCTGGCGCTGCCTGGGACGGGGCGGGGCGCGGCCTCTGGGAGCGTGGGGCTGGCCCGACCCGGGTCCTTCCTCCTCGGAACAGCGGTCAGGGTGGGGAGAAAGGGGCCGAGGGAGGTGTCCCCCGCCGCGGCGGAGGGAGCGGAGCGAGGGGAAAGGTGGGTGTCGGAGGGGGGCCGGGTTTCGGGGGGGCCGGGCTCGGGGTGGGAATATTGTCGCGGGCTGCTCCGCCAGGTGCTCGTGGAAGGAGGAAACCGGCAGCCGCCGGCGGCCTACAGCCGAGGGACCGGTCGTTTTCGTGGAGAACTTTGCGGTACCCGGGGCTGTGCGGGTTTCTCTTCTTTCTGCTTTCGGTTGGTTGGGTTTTGGTGTTTTTTTGTTTTTTTGTTTTTTTCCTTTTCCTTCCTTCTTTTCCTGCTGGGGTTGGGGTGCTCGGGGCTGACCTCTCTCCAGCCGCGAGGGCAGTCGCCCGGCGCTGGCCTGGAAGCGGAGGGCGGGTGCCGGCAGCGGCTCGGGATGCGCCGGGCGCGGCGGGGCGGGGACGGGGCTGGGGCTGCCCTCCGGTAACGCCGCGGGGCGACGGTGGCCTTCGCCGCGTGGGGGCTCCTTGCTGGCGGTTTTGAGTCTTACTAGAGAGTTTTACCCATCTCAGCGTGTTAAAACGCCCTTTGGCGCGCTGCTTTCTGAGCAGCGCGGAGTGAGAGACGCGACGAGTTTTGGGAGATGGCGGTTTCCCGTGGTAACTTAAAGTTTTGCACCTCGAGTCTGGCGGGTGGTCCTGTAGCAGAAAAAAAGCGGTGGGGGTGCTGCTGCCTCCCATGTCGCTGGTTCCCGATAGAAGTGCGTATGTGGAAGTGAACTGACTGACATTTATTCTGCAAGGTTAATCAATAATCAGAGTGATTGTTCCTGTAGTCCTAAATGCATTCTTATAGACCGCACTGAAGGCCTTCGGTACACGAGAAGTTGTTACAGTGATAACACTGTATAAAGTGTTATACAGTTTATACAGTATGTGGTCCTCAGAAGACAAAATTATTTCTAGCAAATTTGAAGTATTGTGCTCTCGTTGCTGGGGTAGTGTGATGTACGCTGACTTCTGTCACAGTCAGGATAAAGTTTCTTAACTTGAAACTAATAAATAAACCCAAGTTCATTATGCGTACTGCCAGCTTTCCACACTACTTTTTAAGTGCTGATGTGATTGCTGGTATTTTTTCCTTTGCCTATTGGTATTTCAAAATTGCAAACCTGGGAAGCTTGACCGTAGTGGGAAATTCAGCTGTCCCAGGAAAATTACTGTGCCTAATGTCAGTATTTTACTGTTTCTTTTTTTTTTTTATCGTAACAGTATGCATACATGAAAATGGAAATGATCACTAAAGGCAGCACTTCTAACTTCACGCAAGGATGCAGATACTATCTTAAAGCGCATCCTGTACCTCAGTGACCTGTAAAATCTTAGCTGTTCTTGAAATCTAGGAATTCTGAAACAGAAGTTAGGAAGACTCCCCCCCCCCCCTTCTACTGACTCAAAGCAGTGCAGTTCAAACTTTTCTGACATCTTTTAACACTGTTGCAGTGGAAGCCTTGATAGGGAGGTGGGTTGACAAGAATACTCTTGCATAAATGCTGATTAATCAAAATGTAAATAGCATTAGTAAGTATCTTTTTGGAGAACTTCATTCAAAAATGTAATGAGTAATTTTGCTATGATCAGTACTTTTTCACATTTGCTTTGAAACTACTTTTTGGACAATTTCAAAAGAAAATTAAGAAAGTTCTCACTGGAGGTGGGGTTTTTTTTTTTAATCTGTCAAATGTGCTTATGAGGAACATGTAATTTTATTTTTCTTTTAATCCATTTGAGAATACAATTTTTTTTTCCCCTGGGTTGTGAAATAGCTGAGTGTATGGTTCCTATGGTGTCCCTGTTCTCTTTCAACTAGTACAACAAGTTTCTTTTGCAAAGGGTTTGTTAATTTTCATAAAGGTTTTGTTATGTCAGTTAAGAGAGGAGGAAAAAAAGGACATGTGTTGGTTGATGTACTGCCCTGAAATACCAATATTAAAGATAACTCAAGGCTGACACTCGTTCAGTCTTGAGTAGAAATAGTATAAGCAAAAGGTATGTAGTTCTTAAACTGTACAAATCTAACATCACAAAGTAGAACCTTCCTAATAAACTTGCTTGTCAGAGAGTAAGGCAAAAGACTAAGGGCGCATTTAAAGTGGATCAATTGAGTGTTTTTAAAGACATTTTCTTAAGTAGAGCTTTTTAGGTGTTCCTGTAATGATAGAGGTGGTTGATGACAACTGCAAGTTTGAGTATGCTCTGCATTGTTAGGTGCTGGCTGTGACACTTCAGGAAGGCCTGGTTTTTGGGGATGGTTTGGGAGTGTTCTTTTTTTGGTAGAAGATGCTAAGTACTTTCTGAGAATTGGGCTTGACTGGGGGACTGTTAGTTAGCAAGCTGCTAAGACCGTGATAGGTTAAAACTGCCCTAGGATGAAGAATTTAAAGTAAAATAAGTTAAATCTTTCATGAACGAGCTTGTGACTTTTTGTTGTTGTTGTTAAATGCTCTTCAAAATAGGAAGAGTGAAAGATGTAAAATTACACTTCATTGGCACTAATATGGAAATTAAATAAAAGTATTAATTTATTTCCATGGGATACTGAGGCTAATTTAGGCCCGAAACATATATTTAGTGTCGGTAAGAATACATAAAGGTAAATCAGAGAAACCAGAATGTCTAGAAAGCTGTAAAAATTTCACTGTTTTGTGGCAAAGAAATTGGCTCTTTATTCAAGATGATTGCATTTGGAGGAAAACATGACTCAAGTTAAACTGATTAAATTCAAGGAAATTAGTAATGGTATGAACTATAATTTTTTTATTGACTATCAAAGGCTGCCCAGATATGTATATAGATGTATTTTTTTCTTTAACCAAAGTTAGTGACTTCCTTGTGTGTAAGTAAGATTAAAAATCAGGAACAACACTAAACACAGCAGCTGAATTTATATTTGCAAGTTAAATTCAGCCACTCCAGTACCAGATTAAACCTTCAGGTTTAACAAGGCTTCTGAATTCTGCGTGATGATGTTCAAGCTCTTAAAGAGACATCAACCACTTGCGCGTTATTTTCCTTAGGTTTCTGGCTCACAAGACTTTTTTGGATTTATATTCTACGTAGAGTAGAATTACATAGCTTACATCTTCCTGCATGTACTTCCTTTGTCATTATCTGTTTCTAACCCACTTTGTGTTATGTGATTGTGAAAAATATCTAACGTAGGCCTAGTATGAATGAAATTATCTCTTATGAGCTTGCTGTTCGCTGAACAAACTTGTTTACTATTAATAGCTGATAAAATCAGAAATAGGAATCATCTGACACGATCAGAAACATGAAAATAGTAAAATAGAAATCAATCTCATAGCTTCCTTACCAGATGTCAAATGACTATTTATTTCATTTGGTCTATCATCAAGAAAACTAAACTGCTTAGGTACACTGGCGGGGGGAGAAGGGAAGATCAGCAGTTAAGTATGCTGAGTTCTACCAGGGAGTATTTGTCAAGGTTTCTCCTGAACTAATCCTGTGCTAGCTGAATCACCTCTGGAGGTATTAAGTGATAAGCACAACTGTGTTTAAGTTGACTTTCTTTTAAAGGATATTCTGATTAGACATAATACTGTGTCAAAATGTGAGGATGAGAGTCAGTAATGTACGAAAAGCATGCCTAGAGATGCTGTTTCAAGGTGCAGTTCTTAATTCTTTTCTTTAGCACTCATTAACTGTTGCATGGAATTACACTCTTGCTTTTGTTTTTTCTGCTTTTGACCATTGTATATAATTTATACTTTTAATTTCATTTTGTGTTGCATAATCTTTATGAAAGACTACATTTGAGAGACTCCTTTTTTTTCTCATTTCAGCATGTGAAAATAGAGCCTGTCTTTTCAGCTCTGTGGATGTGACTTTTATACTGGAGTAAGAGATGGCATTTTGACACTGTTGCAGGCTGGGTAGGTAAAAAGAAAAAAGTATTTTGACTGTTCCTGTTGATACCACTCTTCCCTGCTCTTGCTGCTTCCTTGTTAGCTAAAGTTGCTCATGCTCAGGACAGCACATTTCTGCACCTCCCTCGTGGTGTAGCAATTGCCGTGTGTGACCCACATAGTAAATTATTCTGGCACCATGCTGCCTTGCAGTTGTTAGTCACTGCAGGGGGAGCTGTGAAAACACAAGGGTGGGGAATGACATTGACTGCCTCTGCTCACTGCAGCCTTGTACCAGCTTCAACTGACCAGGAAACCGCACCTGAAATTTCCTGTGAAAGCCAATGGAATGAATGCTCATATGATTCAATAATCTAGCCATTATCTTTGCAATTAACTTTCTTAATCACACTGACTACAGGTAATTTAACTTGCTGCCATTCTTATTCATTAAAAGACATGGTGTATTACAGTGATGTTTAAAGTCAAGGAGAAGACGACAGGTCATGCTTTCTCAATAGTGAATACCAGAAGCAAAGGAATCAAAATAATGTTGGCATACTTACACCCTGTGCAAGTGTACATGCTTCACACAAATGCACAAGTGTCTGGGTGTGTCAGTAGTCCCTACTAGCATCTTACCATTTAAACAAAACATTGTTATCTCTTGGGAGGTGGGTTGCTTTAATCATGGGAATAAGGATGATCCAAAACCAGTTCAGGTATAGGCAGAAATCAAATCTTACCATGTCTTCTGATTTGGAATCAGACCCTGTGGAGCAATCAGGGACTCGTAGCCCTTTTTCTTGTCTTTAGGTGACATGGTAGCTACATATGCAGTGGCACATAAGAAGGGCGTGAAACAGCTTCCATTTGTAATGAAGAGCAGGCCACTGCAGATCTGTTCTACTGCACCTTGCAGTGTTTTGGTTAAGAATATTCCTCCAACCTTTGATTCTTGCTTGCTAGGTAATTCCTAGTCTGCAATACTTTGGAAAAGGCCATAGACATTTTTAAAGGGAGGATTTATGTGCTTGTCCAGAGTGACAACATACTTAAAAGGCTCCATCTGAGTGTGTACACTGCAGTTTAACCCTTTTTGAGATAGAGACTCCCATATCTTAAAGGTCTTTTCCAACCTAAATGATTCTATGATTCTCTATGCCTTCAGCCATAACATTTTCTAGGCTAGAAACCCTTACTGTATTGCTTGGCAGTCAGTGTGAAATGCATGTTGCCACAGTGATCCCAAAGACCACTGCAAAATAAATGAATATAGCATCTACGTATTTTACTGACTTGTAATATTACCAGGTGACTTAGTCTGATTTCTGAATTACATGTAATCCCTCTTGGTTTTGTTAGGCCTTTTTCTACCTAGCTTTGCTCAGCTTGATTAGGATTTTCTTTGCGGTTCCGCTTCTGCGGGGCTTTCGGTTGTTCATTTTCTCATTTTACTACCAACTATAATGCATTCATTTTCTTATTCTTTCTTTTCTTTGTCAGTTCACCTGTTTTTATTTTCTAGTCTCTAATTTCTCTTTCTTGCTCCATGTATACAGACAAGCTATTTGTTCTGGTCCTGTGTTACCAGAAAAATGACTCGAGCTTCGTGTCTGTTTCATTCCGCCTTGTTTCCCAAAACACGGTCAGTTTGAAATCTTTAATGATTTTTTGTGAAGTTATGTGGTGCACAGTATAAGACCTTGGGTGTGGTGGAAGCTGTAGCGCAAAACTTAGTTTCTGTGGAAAAAATTTCTTGAACTCAAAAGTATATGATCTGTTTATTTTTCATTTAGTTTCTGTCAGTGCTAGCAAACTTGTTTCTGTGTAATAAAATTTGGTAGAGGTACAGAAAAGCTTGCTGCTCTTATAAAACTGGTCAGTTTCAGAAGATGAGTACAAACTGCAGACATCCACAGTCTCCTGAGCTGTTTAGGTTTTTTTATTTTTTTTTTTTCCTTGGTCTTTCTCCTCCAGACAACCAAGTAGTTATAGGGATGGGGTACGAAAGTGTGAGTGAAAGTATGGGTGGCAAAACTACATATATTGTCCAGTCTTATAGGTCAACTTAATGCATGAGCTAAAGTGAGTGTTTAAAGAAAAGGTCAATGAGTATAGGCATCACTTTCTGATAAACAAAAAATATTAGTGTCTACAATTCAATGCAGTTCTAGATTTTTTTTTTCCTCCAGGTTAAAATCAGCTACCTGTTGCTTCAGAAACTGATTTGTCTTAATTGTCGTGAGTTTGGAAGTGTTACGTAAGTCTGTCACCAAAGAAGACTGTGTTTATGTATAATTCTCTTTTATTCTCTACAAGACTGCTTTATCCACTAATACGTGATTTCCAGTTTATTGAAATAGAGCTTTTATATGTGCAATGGCTTTGTTTTCTGAAATAGAAAAAAAAAAGTATGTAAGTAAAATTAAGTGCTTTAAAAATGTAAAAGTAACTTGAAAATAACTCTTCATTGCTAGGTCTTATTTGCAGGATCCCATAACATACTTTCTACAGAGCAATTGGTTTGCTAATGGCAATTTTTGTCTTACCATCATGTAAAATAAGTCTCAAGTGTATGTGTGTATATTTATATTTTTTTATACATATATTTACGCATTAATGGGACTTCTATGTAAATGCAAAAATCATTCAGTCTATGCTGTGTTCCCTTATTGCCTCTCCTCTCAGTTGCTTGTTTTTGCATTGTAATGGTTGTTCTTTGTAGGGCTGAGGACTGGACAGTAATAACTCTTTGGTGTAGAATCATCAAGGAACAAGATTATGATTCATTGTGAATTTTTTATTTTTGTAAACTTTATTTTGGAGCCATAGGGTTTGTCTGGGTTTTGTGTACAAAATCAGTATTTTTAGTGCATAGTGACAAGCATAGCCTAGAGTGTTGAGAACAATGTTCTCTTGGAAGAACTCTTTATCATGGTAGTATTTGCTGTTTCAGTGTGTACTTACAAGATTGGGAGAGTGACTTATAACACACAACAAGAAAAAAGCCAGGTCTCAGCAGGATCTGGAGTTCTCAAAACATGCAATCCAAAGTGAAGATTAAAACTGTGTTCTAGGCTAAGGAGTGTTAATAACTTGGTGTTTAACCAAAGCAATCTAATTTAAAACTGTAGGCTGCCCAAAAGTGGTAACTTTTAGTGACTGGTACTTTATAAAATGCAGAGAATATTAACAGGATATGTGGATTTAAACATCAATAAAATTGAGGAGTTGTGTTTGCTTCATAGGTTTTCTTCTCAGAATCATCTCTCTCCCATAGTTTGTTGTATCTTTGTAAGTGAAAGGGTAGGTTTAAAACTAAAGAAGTTGGGCTTAACAGTAAAACAATTTTAGTGTTACTGTTAAATCACTTCATGGTATACTTTGATCAGGGAAAATTATTATTTCATCAAGTGACTTGTGCATTCTATTGAGAGTTGGAAGAAGTGAAGACTGTTAGGGGATGTATTATTGTGAAGTAAAACTGAAGGGAAAAGTTCATTTTGTGTAACTCGTGATATTTAGGAGAGGGGAAAAAGAAGGAAGAGCTTATCCATATATACTGAAAAGATGGAGCATTCATTTAAGCAACAGATGTAGGCTTTCTGGGTACACGGGACAATGTAAACAGAAATATCGTGAGTCTCCAGGCAGTCTGAGATGATGAACTTTGCCCTGATTTATATAATTAGTGTATTAATAGTGAAGCTTTAATCTGAAGTGTCGTGGTTTAACCTGGCTGGCAGCTAAGCACCATGCAGCCGCTTGCTCACTCCCCCGCCTCTCTGTGGGATGGGGGAGAGAATTGTAGAAAAGAAAAAA
>BOSO01018092.1:0-12002 GCA_018403395.1 Gorsachius goisagi | reverse complement strand
AAAATTAACTCTGTCCCAGCCAAAACCAGGACAGAAGGATGATTCTTACAGTGAGTAGTTTATTAGCAAATGTTCCAACAGATGAAGCAGAGTTGGGCTGAGGAACAGCGACCACTGCATGAGAAAGTGTCATGCAGTGAGAAACTGATAAGAAACATCACTAAGGAAGTGGGGAGGAAACAAAACACAGATGAGACAAAAAGGACAAGATCTGTGGGTATCATAGGTGTGGCCATGTTTTTTTCTGCGTACAATACTACTCTCCTGGAAAATATTAAGTAGTAATTGAAAATTCAGCTTCTGACTAGAAGTATGATACTGTTGTTGATCTTGATGCAAATCTTTTCATCTATTAAGACAAGAGCTTACTCAAGTAATACTTAATTTATGTGATACACATCATCATGCAGACTTTTATTACTTTCCAGCCACTTGACTTCAAGTGGGCAATTCTTAGACCTTCTAGTCCGAGAGTTATGTGAATGTTTGAGAACATGAATCTTCCTTTTAAAAAAATAAAAAATATCTGGCTTCTGTTGTTGTGGAGAAAAGCTTTAAATGTGAAGCCAAAAATTAAATACTCAAAGGGCAAACAATCCAAAACATGTCTTTAGAGTGTTGTGGTTAAATTGAGAATGGGAATTTTTGTTTTTAAACAATTTGTAAGGCTCTGAAAATTTGTAAGTTAGACGAAGTATTTTCATGCTTTTAAACTGAATTATCGGTTAAGAGACAAATCTTTTTGGCAGCTTGCTATGAATCCATGGTGGTTTTTGGATGCATGGGAAGCAAGAATTGTTTTCCCCAAATACTATTTTCTTAAACCAAATTATGTAGATTTAGTTCTGCAGAACAACAGAAATCAAAGTAACAAAAGTGGGCGTCTTTCATGCTACAAGGTAGAGCTGCTGATAAACACTGTATCCTGGAATCCTCTTTATCCATTTTTCTGTTTTTGGAAAGGGCAAGGGTTAGAAATGAAGGATAAAAGGGATGTGTTTCATACAGAAATTTTGCAGAAATTTTGTTGATTGCTTTTGTTGGTGGTAGTTTATTTTACCACTCATCTCTCCTCACTGCACTGCAGCTTCTCCCACTGACCCAATTTAGTTGAGCAGTCAGGAAATTGTATGTTAGAGGGAAGAACCTAGAAGAGGACAAAAGCCTCTGTGATAGTGAATCTTTAAAAAGGCATGATTGGTATAGGAATTCTGTAATTGCTCTCATAAGCTAATAATTTACTTCCTGGCATCTTCAAATTGTATACTGATGGAACATACACAATTTCAAGAGCCAAATATTATTTATATTATTTTATTATTATTTATATTATTTATTTTATTATCTGCAGATCGCTTTTACTTTAACATTGCTAATTTTGAGGCTTTTTCAATTTTACTGGCTTTTGGATTCTTTGGTTCCCCATGCATAGTCTTATATCCCAAATACATGAGCTAATAGAGGTGCAAAAGTCGTAAAGCAGTTCCTGAGATTGTGTGATGCTGTTCCATGACAAGTGCAGATAATAAGTAGTTTCTCTTTGCTTGTCCTTCAGATCAGTAATAGTGGCAGAACACTTCTGAATTCTACCCACTGTACTAGGAGCAGTTGATGAGAGTTAAGCTGATGCTAGTTTATTTTGTATTTCACACCATTAAAACAATCTTCGTATAAAAACAGGGAAATGTGTCACTCTGTTAAAGGCAGCAAAAAATAAAATGAAACTTAATATTGACCTGCCTCTATGAGTAGTTGTCAGGATTGGGAAGGGAAAGCAATGGCAACAGTGTACCTATCGAGTTGTGGTGCTGATTGGTTTTGTCATGCCTTCATCACAAGGTACTGAGTAAAAGGCAAATTATTATTTGCCTTACAGAAGAGGAAACAAATGAAAAACAGTTCTGTGGAATAACCTACAGTTGTTGTTCTCCTGCTCCCGCACTTACACAATTTTGCAGACCTTAAGGGGTAGATAATTCTCTGTTTGTGTCATAATACAAAGCAGAGGTATGTGATATATGATACTTCCGGCTTTAGAACACCTTGAGAGTTGAGGTTTCTATTTAAAATGTCAGGAATCTTTGTCCAGGAGCATTAGAGACTATAAAATTCCTTGTGTTGATATAGAGCTTTCTTCAAGCTAACATGCTGAATCTGTTTAACCTGATCTTTTAAGTTACTATTGATTTCCATGTTACAAAAAATAAGAATAGTGCTTCTCATGATTGAAAATGTTGCTTAATAACTTTTCACATTAATTCAACTGTCCAGTATAAGCCTACGTATGTATTTGAAGCCCATATAAGCAAAGGCTGAAGTAGACTCTTGGATGTGAAAAACACTGAGCTTCTCTCCTAAATTTGTGAAGACAACTCCAGGGTAACTTCCAGGATAAGGAGAGAAAGGGGATTAACTTGGGATAACCAAGTAAACCACTAAACTTGGGATACCAAACCCAATTTCTAGTATGTATAAGCTCTATCACAGAAGGTGGAAGAGGCAGAATTTGGTTTCTGTACGTAGCCTTCCATGCCATGGTTGAGCCTAGCATGGAGTCCCCCAGGTTGTCTTGTAGAACGTCATCATTAGGAGAGAAGGATGTGAAGTGTCTTTCCTGGGGATGCCTCTCTGGCCTCCAGTTTGACAAAGTGTCATTTTGATGCATTTAAGAATAAAATTGATTGTAATATTTAGTAATAAAATTTATTATAATGTTGGGCACTTTAAAAGGGCATTCGTAGATTTAGAACGCTAAATAGTTCAACTTTTAGGAATTCTGCTCAAGTAGTCATTGATAGTTTATAATAATTAAAAATTGACAGCGCCTTTATGTAAAAAGGAGTATTTTATTAATGTTTTCTTTCCCATTTGATAGCTTAGTTAAATGTTGAAATTGTGGCAGAGTAGTCTTAGTTGATTTCTTCTCAGGTAGTCTCAAGTCATTGAAATTCTTGTGGGATTTTGTTCCTTGTGTTGTTTATATTCATCTGTAGTTGCAGTGAATATTGCAAGACTTTTTGTGTAAGAACTATAAAGTATGATAAATTTGAAGCAGCTTTGAAATGTAACTACAAGTGTACTTCAGAGAAAACAGGACTTCCCTGTGGTAGCCTACTACTTGTAATAAGCTGTATAGTAGTTTTAAGATGATAAAGAGACGTGATTCCCCTTACACAGCTTTTCTAGCATTTCAGTGTCTGTACTACTTCATTTCTCTTGATCGACTGTTCATGAGCCACAGTTACCATATATCTGGTCTACTGAGCTGACATCACTTAAGTAATTAGGGTGATATTGGATGCCCACAGTTTGACCTCCCATATGTTGCTACATAGTTGTTAAGGATGGGACATCCATTAGATAAAGCACAATCAGGTGGTTGATAGGAAACGAGAAGGTGTAATTCAGGCCAGACTGAACCTACATAGGACTATTTGCCCAGTGACTCACTACACCAATCCACAAGTAATGGCTCAAAGAGGTCCACCAACCAGTAAAGATCACACAATCTGGAAGATGCTCTCCCTTCGTAAATGTTATACATCTCATCCTGAAGGGGTGAGGTACTGTCCTCTGTCTTTAAGGAGACCTGGCCATAGAGGACCTCCAGGGATATCTGGGATCAAGCTTGTATGGCTGGAACCGGCACACTCAGCACCTTACTCCTCCTGATGCTGTCGGCTCCTTTCAGCAAGGAAGGGGGAAGTAGGCAGAACCATTTCTCTGTAACTTCATAGTGCTATTTGCATTAATAATCACTCTTTTACAGAGGCACAAAACCGCCACATTTCCTTTGCATGAATCCAGTTGTTGCATGCTAATTAATTCCAGTGTTTAGTCTGTCCTGACCTAAACCATGCCATTACTAAAAAGCTGGTGTCAGACACAGGATCTGAAGGTTTTGGATTGTGAAAAGAGGACTGTACAGCAGTAGTGCTGTCTGAGTGTCCACGATGCTGAGACCACTCACTGCTTCTGGGTTAGTTCTCTGGGAGGAGAGGAGCCAGGGGTATCAAGTGTACTTAGCACTTCTATGTGAGGTGTGCTAGTAGCATATACAGTGGATCCTAACTCCTATATATGATAACACTGGCTACTATTCAGTATCATGTGTCAATATTGGATGTATGATAACACTAACTCTGACTTAATACAGTGTTTTAATAGTGTATATAAGATAGCACCAACATCTTGAAACACGTAAAACAGTAACAGTGGAGTTTATGTTTTTCCCTTCCCTGTTTTTTGTTGTCATTCAGCAATTCCCAGTGTATCGCAAATGTAGCAAATCTTCTATACTCTTTCTGGGGCATCTGTGGTATAAGACTGTGCTTCCTAGTGGGAAAGAAGGGAGGAGCAGTGTGTGTTCCTTAAGGTGCAGTTTGAAGAAATAGGAGTCAAGGATGTGTGGCTGTGCTCTGGGCAGCGTATCTTAACTTTTTCTCTCCTGGCATCCATGTGAAGGAGTGGTTTCTCACTGCAGATTCTGCTAGACTGAAAGAAGGGTTGAAAAGCCACAAAACCCACTAATGATGTGAGAAATCGAGTAGTAGAGGAAAGCCAACTAACTTGATGATTACAATGCTGGGATATGTGTGCCAGTAACTTAGAGCTGTATAACTGGGAGGCATAGTGGCTGTGGTCTATGTACAATGGCAGTCATGGATGACCAAGGAGTTGGCTACCTGAGACTGTGAATCCAAGCAGCAAGAAAGATATTATCAGGCCCCTGAGTGCACTAAAACATCTTAATGACCCTGATAAGCCAAGCCTCGCCTGGGACTTCCACCTGCACCTTCTGCCCATGGGCTCTATTTGAGACAGTGCCCAGACTATGTCCTATGCGTGCCCAACTGCAGCTCCATCATAGCCATGCTTGTGGCTGGCTGAGAACCTTGTTGATCTAGACCCTGACTCACAAACTGACTTATGGCTTACTCATGGGACCTGATCATTACTTGACATCCCAGCTTGACTGTGGACTTGCCTTGCCACTGCGGACTTGTTGGAGAATCTGGACTCTCAGTTGAACCTGGCTACCATCCCAACACTTGCCCTGCATGGGATAGTCCAAATGCTAATGCTTTGTTCTACTTCTACCTCCTTGGTCTCTCCATCACCATACTGTTGGGAGTACTTGTAATCTTAACTGTGGCTGTTACAGTCTTGTAGATCTGAAAATCTAAGATATGAGTAGCTTCCTACTCCTTATTGTGAGGCAAATGAGTGCTACTGAGGTGTTGAGCAGTGGTGGAATGTGCCTTGGCCTACTGAGCTGACATCACGCAAGTAATTAGGGTCATGTTGCAGGCCCGTAAGTCTGACCTTCTGGTACACACCCTTCCTTTCAGCAAGGAAGGGGGAAATAGCAAAATAGTAATTTTCTGTAGTGTTCTGTATAACACCACCTGTTGTAGTGTTCCTTGCATTAATAATCACTCTTTCACAGAGGGAATAAAAAAAGTTATTGCTTACTAATTATATGCATTTAATCTGTCCTGACCTAAACTGTGACACCATAGAATTTTGCAATCTGTGTTTTATGAAGCTGAAGTTGTTACCAGTTTGCTCTGAGCCCATGTGATACCATCTGCCTTTTGCAGGTTTCATTCTTGGTAAATATTTTGAAGATTGTCTTAGTATTGTGTGGAGGGGAGAAGTGTGGTTTTCCCACGTATCATACAGTGAAAAACAACTTAGCATTTGTAAAAATGGTCACTTACAATTATTGCAGGCTTGAAATTGCATTTTATGAAAATAATGAGATAAATATGCATGTATTGTCTAAGTAGACAAAACCTTGTCTCTAAACATTTTCTGACCTTGTGTGTATCCCTGTATCCTCCAGTCCTGCAATCTGTTTCACAAGGTCAAAACTAATGAGGAATGCCTAAGGAATGTATGTCCTAGAAATATAAAGGCTTGTTACTTGGAGCTTTGTTTGTACATTAATATAACATTATACTATAGACTAACTGCTATAAGATTTAGGAAGGGAGTCTAGAAGTCAGTGAATTCTGCTGTAGGCTATGTTATTTGGTTGCTGGTATTAGTCTCCCTCTAAAGGGAAGTTTGGTTGACATTCAGAACGGGTTGTTTTAAAATGTTTAGTTAAAATTATTTTTCCCTGTCCACAGATGAATTGTTTTAAAGACTAATGTCATTTACACTTCTTCCTTTACTTAGACGTTGATTTTCATTGTGTGGTAAAAGTCATTACTGTGAAGGATACACTATATTAACACATCTACTTAAGTGCTTAGCATGTTGTTCATATCTCAAGTGTTTATTCTTTCTTTTGGATATGTATCATATAGGTTTTTCTATTTCAGTTAACTTATGTTTGTGTGCATGTGTGTTTGTGTGGTTCTGGGAGAATATTTTGAGAGAATATTGTCATATACTTATTTTCTTCTTAAGTCTTTCCTGGGCATCACCTGTTAGGAGTGCTAGATTTTTTTTGGACTGATCTAATATGTTCATTCTCATATTTTCAGTTTACATAGGAACTGGAATACTAATAAAGTGACCAAATACTTTAATTTTTAAATACTTCATAGTTAAACAGAGCAAATTTCAAATCCATTGAATATGCATGGACCAAACTGAGTTAGCGATAGGAGATCTTTTTTTCAAGAACAATTTGGTCTTGTTTGTTTGGTTGCTTCTTTTGATAGAGACAGTCCAGTTATGGGATTCCTCACTAGCTTTCACCAAAGTGACATACGAATGCATAAAGGTAGATGAAGCATGGAAAGAGTATAGGCATGTTGGAGGTTGAGCCTGGCACAAGTAAGTTCTGTTTAAGTTGGAAATGTTGGAGATTGTTAATGCAAATGACTGAGCTGGCAAGTAAACCTGTGTGTGCAAGCAAAGTTTTACAAATTCAGAATGCAGTGTAGATATGTTGTTTTGAGGGACAGGCTTGATACACAAGTAAAGCTGTAATAATCAGATTTTGCATGCGATTTATTAAAATCTCCCAAACATGACCTGGTATTCATGATGCTTACTATGAAGTTTGTATCTGTGACAGTATTTTCCTCTGATTTTCTTCCTGTAAAAGTCATAGTAGAAAAAGGACACAGAAGTTTTTATGGTATTGAGATAAGGCAGACTATAAGAGGCTGAAGCCTGATATTAACTTTTCTGGTTATATCCCCATAAAACTGTAATATCTTGTCTCCACCTAAATTTTATAGTTGGTTGGTGCTAGTTTTCCTGTGAATAAAAATGCAGTCTGTCTCTTTACATAATGCCTAGAAGTAGGCAAGTAAACAATGCAAGTATTACAGTTGTTAAACTATTTTTGCAGGAAAGCTCTTTTGGGAAGAACTAAATTACAGACTGACTGTAATTATCTCTTGCTTGGAGGACAATAGTTATTACTAATTCATTTTTAACAAATAACTCTACTTACTGTCTCTGCTATGGAATGTACTGTGTGTATTGTGACCTCTTTGTTATTAAGTCTAAGCAATACAGACAAAACTTCCCTTTGCATTGCTGCTTACCCTTCACACCATGTCACTAATGAGGCTATGTTTTCATGAAGGACATGCAGCACTTTTAGTGACGCTAAAAAAGTGAAGTCTTGTTTGAGTCTGTTCTGTTACTCTGACCTTCAGATCTAGCTCATCTGGGGAGGCTAGGCTATTTGGGTTTTTTGACTTTTTGGAGGGGGGTTTGCCTTTTGTTGGCAAATTAAACTTGCTTCCCTTTTAGCAAGATGGAGTAGAATACAGGGATAGGAAATGATGCAATGAGTCCCTTATTCACCTCTGTGGCAAAATCCCATTAATTCAGCTGGGATGTAGTGTGAAACCATGCCACCAGGTATACAGACAGAGCTCTGTGATTCTGCTTCAGACGAGATCGTGGATTTTTTTTTTTATCAAATTAGTTTGTCCATGTGGTTCACAGTGGGATGGAAGTGTGTGGGAAGAGGAGCCTAAGCTGGTATTTCTGTTGAAGACTTTGCATCAGAAAATTCATCTCCAGTGTTATTATGAATAAATATCTGTTATTTCTGAATTATAGTCTGAATTAATTCTTAGGTTTCTGTCCAATTATCTGTCTCTGTCACATCCATCAGATCAGGTGTTTTATGAGTCTTATGTACATGGGATAGTAACATTGTTAGATACGGGTTTACTTGGTACACTTAAGTAGTACTTACAACATCTTTTAAAGACTAAATGAGTCAAACTACTCATACGCCTTCTCCCACTCTCCATCCTAAAAACTGAAAGCAGCAATTCACCTTCTTAGGAAAATATTTTAGCAAGTAGCCAAATTGTATGCCCTAGAAAAGAGAAAAAAACACACTGTATTGTGGTTATGTTATCTAAAAAAAAAATTGTGGTAATTATACCTGGCATATATCGAGTTGCCTTTTTATTTTAGGGAGAAGGGAAGAACAAAATTCTTAGAATGTGTGGAAAGTGGAGAAGGAATGCCCAGGTCACAGTTAGGTCATGGGGCTGAGGTAATTCTAGAATTTATACTTTTTTCTGTTATTGTAGTTGGTGAGTACTGTTAATAACAGAAAAAAGGTTCAGTTAAACCTGAGTTCTTTAAATAACAAGTCCCTGGGTTTCTGGTCACTGCCACAGCTTTACTAATTATTTATTGTTCTAAAATCAAACCTGTATCTTTTCATTAGTGAATTAAACAAGCCTAAAACTTCATTCTTTCTTTTCCTTTCCACTGTTTAATTACTGTTACACAACTCTTTGAAAGTGTACAGCATCTTTTTACTAGTGTAGCAGGCATCTTCAGTAATTGATAACAGAGACAGCAGAGCGGACTGTGCTTCTAAAAGAGCTACTGAGCATTTAAGCCTGCAGAAGAGCAGCTATCTGCGCTAAAACAATGTGCTTCCAGGACAACTGACGAACAGCCTGCTGAGCCAAAGTGTTTGGCAGGGGTCTCTGCAGTGGAGGAAAGGAGGCTTGCTTGTTTGTGATCATTGCCTATAATTTTCTTCTGTTTCAGCTTACCAAAATGGCAGCTTTTTCTTTGTAAGGTCAGTTTATTTATTTTTAATACAAATACGTGAGTTTGAAATTTCCCTTAGTTTACCTCCTCTTTCTTTGAAATCTTTTTATTTTGGCATCAATTGCATTATACTTCACATTAAATCCTCATTTTGGAAGTAGGAGTTGCATCTCAGTTGGAAACACAGTTTGTGGAAGAAAGAGTAAAGGAATATAACAGCTATTTAGAGAGCTTACTGCAGAAGTAGAAGATAATGGAAATTTTCACTCTTCTTATGGCGCTTAGGGTTTTGGGTTTTTTTTCACAACTGGATTCTATAAAAATTAATAAGGTATTCATTAGAACAGTTCATTTACATTCAACAACAATTTTTCACTGGTATAGCTTGAAATTGTTGTGTTTCAAAGTGTGCCCTTTTTGGAACAAAAATTCATCAGTTGCCTTGTAGAATCTTGTGGAAAAATATACAAAACTTTAATTTATATGCAGGGAGAAAGGCGGCTTGTGAAATAATTACTTTCCCTTAAAATTGTGCCCCCTTTTTTGTTGTTCTAGCTATCTTATAGTAAAAAGCAATGATCATATTCTTCCTGGTTGTTGACTTAGAAATAATGGTCTAGAAAGGTGACTAGCTCTATTTTAGGAAAACAAGCAATATGTATTTCATATGAAATATAAGCTTCTCTGAGCCCATCCCTTTTTGACTAATTGAACTGTACTGAAGAATTTGTGACTAGCAAGGGAGAGAGGAGGAAAATACCACAGCTGAAAGTTGGGGGAAAAAAGGTGGGTTTGTTTACATACAGTCTTTAAAAATTAAAAGGCACTTTATAGGATTCATTGATTCCAGAAGTAATGCTGAATACTGTAGTTTGGAGAAATGGACATGTTCTAAAGATGTATTTTAGACCAGACTTACCCTCCTGTTTCCAACTATATGTGACTCGCAAAGACTTTAGAAACCTAGAGCTGCTGACTTTCAGATGTTTGCTATACCTCTTCACTATGAGTGCAGCATTTTTTTTATACTTGAATTGTAGAATCATTAACATATATTAGTATAAGAAATTTAAAAATCATAGAACAGCTTAAGTCATTTCAGGAAAGTCATCTGTTGCTGTAGTCTGAAGTTCTGTAATATGCCTTATTTAGTCCGGGAAATTGGCCATGGTAGATACAGAAGAATAATTGGTTTCATTAACCTATCATTGAGTGCTACTCATTGTAGAAGCCCCTTACTGGACTGGTTACTTGGCAGTATAAATTTTACCTGTTTTTAAATAAATATCCAAAATCAGATTATGCTGTCCAAGCAACTGGTTTCTAATTCCTGCTCGATAGGAAAGAATAAACTTGAACTAGCTGTAAGGTGCTCTACTGCTCTTACCTTACCTATCACCATTTAATAATTCCAAACAAATGTAAAAATGCTGTTGTGAAATAAGAGAGGTGGAAAGTCTTACGGTTTAAGAAAAAGCAGTCTTAACAAGTTAGGAGATCATTAATGGGTTTGGAATGATGGGGTGAGTAAGGGAACAGAGGAAGCTGTTCCAGCCCTATATTTCCCACAGGTCTGAAAGAAAGAATATTCACCATCTAATTGTCCTGCTGACACTCAAATAGACCTATGGTGCATCTTTCTATGAGTGTAGATTTGTGCTGGAAGAAGGGTTTACCAGTTAAAGGTTAGGCAGCCGAGCTTGCTTCTCCTGCCTGCCGTTTCACCTCTGCCTGTGAGGCCTCGTGGTGAACTGGCACAAGCAGCTCACTTGGTTAAGTAGCTGTCTCCTCTCGGACTGTTGTGCTGTGAAAACTTGCCCTGGTTTTGGCTGGGACAGAGTTAATTTTCTTCCTAGTAGCTGGCATAGTGCCATTGGTACTAGAAGAACGTTTATAACACATGAATGGTTTAGTTGTTGCTGAGCAGTGCTTACACCAGTCAAGGACTTCGGCTCTCTGTAGAACAGTTGTATTGATAGAGGGCAGAAGTTGTAACTCACTGCAGCACAAAATTAACTGTTCTGGGATGGGGGACTAAACCAGCTTCAACAGGGGAAAAATCCTACCACAAAATTACAGCCTTCAGTCATCAGACATGCCTGTAACTACACCGACACATCATTCAACCACCATCTCCTAAGACAGCTCCCTAGATTTTACCTTTCCACTGACAATCATTAACCTGGTAATACAGCAGACAAAAAACAATGAAAGCTCTTTTAAACCCCAATTTCATCACCTAGTCAACTGTTTTACTTGGGCTAATAAAAAACTAGCAAGGCCTGAGTCTCTTAGAATATGGGGAACCATCTTCATTATAAAAGTGTAACTGTCTTCACATCTTCAATTTGATACAAGGATGATTTTTAAACGAATATACTTTAACTTCAGAAGAAACCCCAAACAATAAAACATTAAATCAAGACATCATGAATAATTGGCCTGCCACAATCAGACTAAGTCTAGAGCTCTTATTACAAAACTTAAGTTTCTTGTAACCACAAGATTCTGATTATACTTTTTGTTATTATTTGAATGCTCCACTGAAACACTATTCCAATTTATAACTTCTGATACTAATACTAAGTTATGTACTTACTCCTACAATTACAGCATATTTATTTGCTTTGTTTAATGGCAAAACCGGCCTTCAGAAGGATTTGGACTATTTTCTTCCCTTTCTCAAAAACTTCTTCTGCTGTATTGCCCCACACAATGATGTCATCAATATATTGCAGGTGTTCTGGAGCTTCACCCTGTTCCAGTGCTGTCTGGATCAGTCCATGGCAAATGGTAGGGCTGTGTTTCCACCCCTGGGGCAGTCGATTCCAGGTGTACTGAACACCCGTCCAAGTGAGAGCAAACTGTGGCCTGCACTCTGCTGCCAAAGGGATTGAAAAGAAAGCATTTGCAATATCAGTTGTGGCATACCACTTGGCTGCCTTTGACTCCAGTTCGTATTGAAGTTCTAACATGTCTGGCACAGCAGCACTCAGTGGTGG
>BOSO01018090.1:0-15353 GCA_018403395.1 Gorsachius goisagi | reverse complement strand
AGAAGTTTTTTACAATGAGGGTGATGAAACACTGGAACGGGTTGCCCAGAGAGGTAGTGGAGGCTCCATCCCTGGAAACATTCAAGGCCAGGTTGGACGGGGCTCTGAGCAACCTGATCTAGTTAACGGTGTCCCTGCTCACTGCAGGGGGGTTGGACTAGATGACCTCTAGGGGTCCCTTCCAACCCGAAACCTTCTATGATTCTATGATTCTATGATTCTGCATAGCCAGCTGGGGCGGGGGAGGGGGGTGGGGTGGGGTGGAGGTCGGGGGGTGGAGGGCGGTGGCAAATCTTCCCTCATGGTCCTCACTTAAAGCAAGAGGAAAGGGAAGTGATAAATCCTGTGCTGGCACAGCATTTCACCAGCCACTGATGGCTGCGAGGTCTCACCTGAGGGCCGTTGGTGGGTGCTGTGGTCTGGGATGATAAGCACCAGGAGCCCGCTTACCCACTTCCGCAGGGAGCATTCCGAGTCTTGGGCCAGTAGCTGCCAAGGCCCCCAGCTGGGAGCTGTTTTACTTTTAACTAGATATCAACCTTGGGGGTTTTTTTCCTGTTTTAAAAAAGAACGTTTTCTTTTTTTTTTTCAAACCTAACTAATGCATATGAAACACCGCCTGGTAGAAATGCTGTAGCTCTGCCTGAGGTTAACCTTGCAATACATACGTGCGCATGGTCCTCATTGTATTCTGTCTCAAGAATTTGCAGACATTAGTCGCTCTGACCCAAAATTAAAGCACCTCTCTTAAGCAGGGAGATAGGTGGGAATGTGCATAGCTATAAGCTGCAGCACTGCCTTAATTTGGCTGCATGTCACTTCTGCTTTGCCTGTGCTAGGCAAAAAGCTACTGGGGGGAAACATGCCTGCTTATCACCAGAAACTATTTTGTTTATGATGTGTGTACAAAACACACCTGACTTCAGGGCATTTTTTTGCACTTATGTGCAAATGGCTGGAGGGGTGCTTGGGAGCTACAGACTTGCTCCTCTTTTTTTACGGCGCAGCTCCACCATGGGACTGTAACATAAAACTTGCTATGCAGGAGGGTGAAAGCGGTGCCTGTTTTTAAACAAGTCTGATTTCAGGTGCCCAGGCAGAGTCTCCCATAAATTTTTATTCATGCTCACACCTGCACATTCATGAGCACCAAGACACTTGTGGACAACATGTATGACAAGGGACACCAGCTGTTGAGCTCTTGCTGTCTCCTGGGTGCCTTCTGAGTGGTGACACTGCATTTGTTGGATGTGCCTTACATGCCCTTTAGGAGTGGATGTCATTTGGGATCTTGGACTCTGGTATCTTTTCCCACTCCATGTAAGGCTTCTTTTTCTTTTCCTTATCTGAGTGTTTTTATAGCTCCAGGCTTAGTCTTCACTTTCCTTCCCCCTTATCATACAGTCTCTGTTTGTTCCTTGTCTCCTCCCTGTTTATCCACCTGAGCAACACCAGGTCATGGTGCCCCACTGGTCTGTTCCCAGCCCCAGGGGTGTCCCCAGTGCATTTCCCGCGCAGGTTCCCATGCCGTCCCCCATGCAGAGGCAGGAGCTGATGCCAGCGTACCATTTCTTTTTGTCTCTGTGCTTGCAGTGATGGCGATGGGCACCAGGACAGCACAGACAACTGCCCCACCATCATTAACAGCTCCCAGTTGGACACAGATAAGGACGGGTTGGGTGATGAGTGTGATGAGGATGATGATAACGATGGCATTCCTGACCTCTTGCCCCCAGGCCCTGACAACTGCAGGCTGGTCCCCAACCCAGGGCAGGAAGATGATAATGGTAAGATGGGTGTTCAGGAGCCATTTCAGGGCTTAGGCACTACATCCTTTCCCAGGCATTACAGCAGTGCACCAGGATCACCACGTGTGCATATACACATCCCAGGAGGCGCCCCAACAAACTGGGGCCCTTTGGGCAAGGCATAGGTCCTCAGGTCCCCTCCCTGGGCACCACTGCCATTGGAGCTGAGACTCCACCTACTTCTTGGACACCCTGATCCAGTGGCTCGTCCAGATGTGGCTACTTGCTACACCATAAATCTGCTTTCACTTCTCTGATCCTTTCAGGTGATGGAGTTGGAGATATCTGCGAGTCTGATTTTGACCAGGATACAGTGATTGATCGGATCGATGTGTGCCCTGAGAACGCAGAGATCACCTTGACAGACTTCAGGGCCTATCAGACAGTGGTGCTGGACCCAGAGGGGGATGCACAGATTGATCCCAACTGGGTGGTTCTGAACCAGGTAAAAATACATCTGGTCTTTCTTACCTATCTGAGAAAGACCATTTGAAAACCACAGTAAAACTGTCTCTGTAATTGCTGGACCTCTGGCAAACAAGTGAAAATGGAAGCTCTTGGTTGGTTCACTATTTTACAGGAGTTATAATGAAGGAACTTTCTTTTAGCATATGATAGCTTGATGCTCCTAATAATCTAAAATAATTGCAGGCTGGTCAATTCGTTCTTGGTGAATTTCACTGCTGCCAAGAAGGCAAAACACGAGACTTCTGTGTCACCCTATTGAAATACTTCTGTAGTGAACAGTTTCATTAATCCTTCCCAGAATTTGAAAGTCTGACCTGCTGTATAGCAGAGCATTTAATCCTAGATGGAGTCCAATAACTGTTATTTACATGAATAAATTTTAGCCTTCAGGAGGCTAATGTGTTCTGAGTCACAAGGAATGTGCAATTTATTCCCATTGCCAAAGTCTCTGCCAAGCTAGCTGAGATGTATACACCTTCCTTAGCCCAGCTCTGGCAGTCAGTTTAAACCCAAACTCCATGATTAAACTGTAGGAGCTAAGCATAGGAAAAGCTCTCTTACTCCCTGCAGCCCTCTTTCTGCACCCCACCACTCCCTGCCCAGTCCCATTTCCAGTTCTGGCCAGGTTCAGTGATTTCCAGAAGAATGGGGTAGGGAGAGAAATATCAAGAGTACCAGCATGGCCAATTCTGCAATGGAAAGAGAAAAAACCTTCCTGGCTCAGGGCACACAAACAGCTGAAACATTAGTGTTTGACTATAGTTCTCATTTTAATTCAGAGCTAAAAGTGTTACAGACATGTGAGTGGATGGATGGGGAGCTAGGGAGAGGCCAGAAGAGACTACCAGGCTTAGCCAACCCAGCTGGTCATGCACGCTAACCACCCTGAATTTACTCTTACAGGGCATGGAAATTGTGCAGACTATGAACAGCGATCCTGGCCTTGCTGTTGGTATGTACCCTCTTCTGAGATTCAATTTTTACAGCAGAAAACTTAAAAGCATGTGAATGCATTTTCTACAGGGTTGTTTTTAACCTGCATGTATCCTCAGGTTACACAGCTTTTAATGGCGTTGACTTCGAGGGCACTTTTCATGTGAATACGGTGACAGATGATGACTACGCTGGCTTTATTTTTGGTTATCAAGACAGCTCTAGCTTTTATGTGGTAATGTGGAAACAGACTGAACAGACGTACTGGCAAGCGACTCCCTTCAGAGCTGTTGCAGAGCCTGGCATTCAGCTAAAGGTACTGGTCGTGGCTCCTAGCTGGGGACACAGTGGTCACTGCAGCCTGGCTATGCCATCCTGTCATGTGTTCGCCATGCCACCCCACCATCTGCCTGCCACGGGCTAAGCCGCCGTGCTGCGCGTTGGCCAAGCTATGGCACTGTGTATTGGCCCGTGCTGCCCTACGGCTGTTCTCTCCCTGAAGCAGGTGTCAGAGCTGCTAGGTCAGGTGGCTGCCACACAGCCCTTTTAATAGCACTTATTTTTTAAGGACCTTCATCTCCAGTCTGGCCCCTGCTCATCAGCTGGAGCATTTAGTCTCTGCTCTCATTCTGCTCTGACTGTAATTGGTTAAATTGCCTCCTCCTTCGTCCAGGGACTCAGTTGCTTTTCCATGCACACAGTGGCTGTGATTATGCAAGAGAAATCAGGGGCTTGTGAGCAGGAGGGGGTTGCTTCTGCAGACCAGCTACCCACTATGGAAAGACTTAGAGCTCCTGAAAGTGACATTTCTCTGTGGTCAGCATTGGAAAATTTTATTTCTGCAGGCTGTGAAATCCAAGACAGGCCCTGGCGAGCACCTCCGCAACTCCCTCTGGCACACAGGGGACACCAGTGACCAGGTCAGGCTGCTGTGGAAAGACCCCCGAAATGTAGGGTGGAAAGACAAAGTCTCCTACCGCTGGTTCTTGCAGCACAGACCCCAGATTGGTTATATCAGGTAAGAGAGGAAAGGACAGGTAAGGTGAGTACAGATACATATCTGCCTAAACTCTTGTTTCGCAACACCTAATTCAGAAAATTTATCTGAGAATTTATAATATGTCTTGGCTTTGCACTGATGAAGCCTTATAACAGACTTTTGAAATTCAGCCTGCAATTCTTTTCCTAGGAAAGATAATTCCAAGCTAAGCCTGTTTGTAAATGAAGTTTTTTTACCATCTGACTGTTGTAACTGCCCTGAAAAGCCCTTTTCTGGCTTTAATACCTTGTTTTCCAAGCTACTAGCAGCCACTCATCTGAAAAACAATGCATTTCAAAATTTTAGAATTCTCACCTTTTAGAATATTTTTGTTGGAATTGTGATAATTCATTTACATATTCAGGGATAATGGAATTAATAAAAGTTGTCCACATAAAGGTTGTGATCCTAACTAAGATCAGTAATTATCCTGGCGTGAGAGATTTAAGATTACATAGCATATATTCAGAAAGTTTGTTAAAGCTATGTAATACATGGTATCTGTTCTAATTTTGATACTCGGGGAAAAAAAAGTTATTTAAAAAATAATTCACCATTCGGGAGGAAACATTTCACTCTGCAACATCCAGATCAACAGGAATTATACTTGTAGATCAAGGCTGATATTAAAATGCAAAAAATAAACTGCTCTGGCATCACCAGCTCAGGTTTTGCAACCTTACAATAGAACAGAAACACAGGTAAGTCAGTTGTTCTTCGAAAAATCTCCACCCTGCAGTTGAGGTGCAGTAACTTGATGGTATAATTATTCCACTTTTCTGGTGCAGAGCATCATTTTCAGTGGTAACTGGAGTGAGCAGGTTTGACTTTATGCTGAAATGGATTAAGAGCATTTGTACTATCAATTATTGTGTCCTGGCCACAGGGCAGTAGCGAATAGATCTTGGGTGGAAACTTCTGTTTAGATCAAGCTGTTTGTGAAGCTGCTTGATGAGCAAACATCTGCCTGTGGTTGCAGTCTCTCCAGTCAGCCTAATTAATGACCCCTGCAACTGGGAAAGCTAGCAAAGTCAGCCTCACAAAATCCTTCCAAAACTAAAGGCAGCCAGGCCTAAAGCGAACTTCTGCCAGCTCTCTGGCCACATCTCGCTGTGGTCTGTTTAGGCCAGATGCCACAGACCATAATCTGTCTAGCAAAGGTTTTCCGAGGCTTCAGGAGGCCTAGGAAAAAGTCACTTGAGCCAGCCTCTCCCACGGAAATTTGAAAGACAACAAGTTCTATTCATTGTACAGATGCTTTTGGGCTGCCTCAGCAAATCAGGAAATAAACTCGGGAACATAATGGGAATTGAGTTTTTTTCGTTTTATGAAAATACACAGGGACTTTCTTTCTCTTCACCACTCGCTATTTTCTTGCATGTCAGACCAGCAGTGTCCTCATCCAAAATAGGGCCCTCCAGGCTCATCGTCCTCTAAGTCATTTACCCGGTACCCCAGAGGCTGAGGACTTGGTGTAGACAGCGCTGCAGCAGCTCAGTTGGCCCCAGCGTGGACCCACTCAAGCCCTCGGTACCGGGCACACACTGGGCAGCTGGCGGGGCACAGCTCTTCCCAGAGCTATTTGGGGACTTGTCGATGGGTTTTCTAACAGGAAGATGCCAGATCATCAAAACTGCTCCTGGTATTAAACATACTCACATTTTTAAGGAAACCTCACAGTCAAGTTTTAAGATTCCAAATGGTTTGTTTGAAACTATGGCTATTTTAAAAAAAAAAAAAAGTTTAGCTTCAAGCTGCGTGAGACAGTATCCAGCTGGCCGCCTTCAACCTATCTGATGTAGTTCTCCCTTTCTCCTGTAACTATTGACCGTGGAAATTTTCAAGAGTTAAAACTCTCAGCCTGACTTACTACAGAAAAAAAATATTTCAAGGCTTTTTGCAGGATGTGTAAAAAAGCAACCACCAAAACACCTTCCCTGCCCAGCTCTGGCCAGCATGCAGCTTTGCTCCAGGGCCCAGCCCACAGAGAAGCTATCTAAACTGCTTTTCCTCACCTGGGCCAGAAGGGAGGATAGCATGTCCAGGGCTAGAATCACCACGGGTAACAAAATTACTTCCATGAATGTTGCAGCCTTGGAACAGACCTAACAGAGCTTCTCTTTGCTTTCATTAAGGGCAAGATTCTATGAAGGCTCTGACCTGGTGGCGGACTCTGGTGTAACTATAGACACCACGATGCGTGGAGGACGGCTTGGAGTTTTCTGCTTCTCTCAGGAAAACATTATTTGGTCCAACCTGAAATACCGCTGCAACGGTAATGATGCTCTTACATCATTTTTGCTAACAACTAGCAAGTGACCAGGAAGAACTGGTGGTGTAGCTGTTGCATTAAGCCATTTTGCATCCTTTCCTTTGCTTCTCATTTACAAGTTACTTGCAGCTGTGAAACACCTCCCCTGACACCAGCAGCACACTGCAGCCCAGCCAGACGGGATCTAACACCTCACAACCACTCCTCCCAGAGGAGGCACTCTGCTGCAGACATTGTGCCAACTAAGTAGTATAGCTGTCATCAGAGAATTAGACACGTTATTTAAAACCAGCCAACCGTGGGAGTTGTACACGCACAATATACTGAGGCCGTCCTGCATGTAGGATGCCTCAAGGTCTGAATACAAGGTGAAATAAATCTGGAGAGCTGGTGGGATCAGTCATCAGGCATCAGTGTCACTCGCGTGCTTGCTGGTTGCTCCTGTCTGTGGATGCCCTTCCTCCCACGGAGGAATCCTTCTCAGGCTCTGTGGCAGTGTGCTGGCTCACTCTCTTTGGGATAAGAGCCTTGCAGCTTAGCCCTGAACATCCACTATGTGGAATAACTCAACCTTTGGTCACTCACGCAGAAGCTGGTGATGGAGGGGTATTGCTGCCCTGGCAGCAGTTCAGCTAGCTTGAAGCATCAACCCCTACCTGACGAAGGTGGCCTTAGGAAAATAAGTTACCAATCAAGTTGGAATAGTTTCCTTGTCTGCTTTCTGTGGATCCAAGAAACCCATCCCAGGTCTGCAGTGGGCACAGCTGCTGCACGGCCAGACCCTGGCTCTGTAGCTTGTTCTGGTGCTGGGCCCTGGTTCTTGGGCACTGGGTACACCTAGGCTGGCACTTACAGGTCATGGTTAAACAGGGGAACTTCTAGACAGTGGTGCTTCCAATTAAAAATCACTTGGTAAAAGTCTCAAAAGGATGTGATTTCCCAGAAAGTATGTTTCAAAGCTGCCCCTGAAATTGCAGATACTTTCCTGGCACTGAGGAGGCAGTGGCTTTGCCGCAGGCGCTGGAGTAAGTCAATGAAACCCACTCAAAGACATCTCTGGAGTCCCCAAGTATTTCAGAAAAGTTCCTCCATTTTCAGAAAAAGCTTAAAACCAATTTTCAAGCCTCAAAAAAATAAGTGGTCATCAAAAAGCAAAGGACTTTGCTCCTTTGTTTTGTATATATTGTGTGTATTTATATAGTTACTTCCTTTTTTGCCAGTCCAGCATCAGGGTGGAAATAATCAGCATAAAGCTGAGGTCAAGCAGTTGAGCTTCATTGCTGTGGCTCCATCTTTGGCTGCAGCTTCAGCTCTACGGCTAGCGCTCTGGCTCTCCAGATAAAACCTTCTGGGATCTGGCAAAGGCACACTGGAAACTCCACGCTTCAAACAGAACTGTAGTTCTTAATGACATTGACCCAGCTCCAGCTCCCCTCGCCAATTCTGAAGTTTTTCTACAGTTGCTATTGGAACTTTGGGTTAATGTTTCTGTCCCTTCTTGTGGCGTGGGAAACCATCACAGGGAAGTTCAACTGGGATACGCGAGAATTCAAGACGCTGACGCTACAAACGTGTCTGGGGTGCAGAGCAGGACAACCACTTCTTCTGACTTTCTGGTCAGCGTTTATTAGTAAAAATGTAAGAGTGGAAGCCACAAAGTTTTTGCATGGAAATCTAATTTAAAGATTGACAGTACTCCGTTATGGCCTGGCACTGTAGCACTCACCATCTTATGAAACTCCCTGTGCTTTTAGGTGGTGTACAGCTGAAAATGAGAACATTCCCTGTTCATTCTGAATGTGTAAACAAAAGAGAAGGCATGTTACCTAAAAAAAGAGTAGATGGATAATACATTAATTTAAGTGCTCCTTGATCTTGTCAGAGGAGACTAAACTTTTGCATATTTTCCTGTTTTCAGACACCATCCCAGAGGACTTTCAAGAATTTCAAGCTCAGCAATTTGGAGTTGGTGATATTTAAGAAGGAAAATCAAGCTAATATTGCTATTGCAAACAATAAAACAATGTATTTTAAATCCTTATCTGATTGTTGTTGTAAGAGCGCACACCACAGCTTGTTCTCATCAATGTGACTATGTCAGACTTTGTTTTGTATAAAAGTGAAAATAAAAAGGAGACAAAATAGACTGGGGCTTCACTTGTTTACAGACTTGCCCTAAAATCTAGGAAGCAGCATGTAATGGAGTGACACTTGCTTAAAAATGTTCTCAGGAAAGGTTTGAATCTATTGCTGTTTTGGATTCAGTATTAAACAGGGTGGGGAAGAAAGTGTGGTTTTGTTTAGCTGGCATGTGTCGGAAACAACAGGTTGCATCTGGGCATGAAGTGGCTGGGAGCTGTCTGGCCAAGCCAGGGGCTTCTTAGTACCTTCCCAGTCCTGCTAGGAAGAAGTTTTATCTCCTTAGAGCGGTTTAACTCCTTTGGAGACTTAGTTACCTTTGGCAGACCTCCTCTAAGAACTCCCTTAGACCTCCCTGCCCTCCCACACCCAGAAAACTATGAGTAACGCTATCACATCCTGTAAAAGCAAAAAAGCAGACTGCATGATGTTGTAGTCACATCTTGTGACTTGCATGTGACTAAAACCAAAAAAGAAATGTGGAGATAAATGCAGAATTGCCTACAGAGAGGAAATAACCCTCACTTTTGCATACACAAAGCCAGGCTTTGGCCTGCTGTCCCCACTCAGAGCCGAGCTCTCTCAGCAGGAGTGCAGTCTTAGGAAAATAAGTCACCAAGGTAAAAACCTGAAACACTGCATTAAATGTTAGAAAGCCATTAGGAAAGGACTGAAAAACAAAAAGCCCCCCAAAATTGTATCACAACACACTGTATAATTCGAAGTACAGAAGGGTACCATGGATACCGTCTGCATTTCTACTACATTACTTTTCAAAACAGAGCTGGGAAAGAAAGGGAGGACAAGCTCCAAGGACAGCTGAAGAGAAGAATAGTGCAGCCTGTACTTTAAAAAGGGCAATGGGAAGCAGTGCTTCGGCCTGGGGGGAGGGAGGAAATACACAGCGGGGGAATGCAGTGAGGGTTCTAAAAATCAGAAGTAACCCTGAGAAAATGAAAAGCCATGGCTCTTCCCCAGCACAAGAATACAGGGGACATGCTGAGTTAAATTACCAGGTGAGAGCATTGAAACAAAAAAAAGAAGTTTCCTGTCCTCAGCGCAATAAAAATACCCTTAAGGTTTATGATGCTATTGGGAGGAGTTTTCACTCTGGGCTTGTCCCCCATTGCCAAGGCTTCTGGGAGGAGTGTGGCCCTGCAACCCTTCCCATGGGGGACCCTGGAGTCCCACAGCAAAGAGCATGAGGCAGGAGCATTGCCCTGGCACAGCACTTCATCACAAAAGGGCCTCCAGTTTCAGTCCTCCTTTCCCCTTGGTGTCACCAAACCCAGCTTCGCTCACCGGTGTTTCAACAGAGGATTGAAAGGCCAGGTACTTTGGACCGATACAGGGGGTATTGTCAGATTAAGCTTAAAAGATGAGGAAAAAATACCCAACCCATATCTTTTTTTTTTTAGCTGAATGTAGGCTGTAACTGCAGTATTGTTCACTTATGAATGAGAAAGTGATCCATAAAGAAAATTTACATCTTCCTTTTATGCTGGAACATGTTCAGAAGAGAGCAACGGAGCTGGTGAGGGGTCTGGCGCACAAGTCCTGTGAAGAGCAGCTGAGGGACCTGGCGAAGAGGAGGCTGAGGGGAGACCTTACCGCCCTCTACAGTTAGTGAGGTGGGTGTTGGTCTCTTCTCCCAGGTAATGGGAGTCTGGGCTCGGGAAGCCTCCTACCCCTCACATTCCCATCGGAGATTGTGCAGCGCCTGTGTACGAGCATTCAGACAAGCTCCTCTTGCACCACCACCTCTTTCTGGACGAATGTGAGACACAGACATAGCTTCATGTGTGGCCTCTTGCAAGCAAAGACACTGCAATCCCACATCTTTAAAACCAAATGTGTAGCTCGCCCTTGCCCCCACTGCCTGCACAGCCGGGCCACGCTCAGCTGGAGCAGTATCTGCGATTGCTTTGGAGTTGGGAGTCCTGGGGCTCCTGCACTAGGGTCTAACATCTCACCAAAGGTTAACTCTTTCCTGTGTGACACAAACACCAGGACACACACTTCAAACGCTCACTCCCCAAAGACCACCTCCTGGTTTGAAACACTGGAAGGGAACATCCTGCCAGGACGCTGCAGGGTGGGGTGAAGGCGGGGGTGGGCAGACCGCTGGGAGGCTGCTGAGCAAAGGTGTTTGGCTCTCGCAGACCCACGGCAACGCTCAGGAACCGCTCTCTGCCCTGCACCCCAGTCAAAACATGTGGCCTCCAGCTATGGGCATGAGAGGTCTGCCCTGCCCCAGAGCTGCATGGAGAACAGGGGCTGCCATGCGACCCTTTGAAACCTGGTCAGCAGTTTCTCATAACCCGAAGGAACCCGTATCCTGCTGCGGGTCTGGCCAGCTCTACAGCAGGGGTGCAAGCAGGACCGGCAGGCAAGGCTGCAGCTGGCATGCGCCAAAACAGGACTCCACAACAGCCCGGACACGGGTCGTGAGAAGCAAGGGACCCACGGAGACATGGCACTTTCCCTGGTATAGATTTAGATGTCAAACTCAGCAGCTGCCCACCCCACCATCTGGGCAAATGAGGGGGGGGTGTGTGCTGCAGGGGAAAAGATAGATCCTTGTTTCAAACAACAGTACGGGCTTCAGTGCTATATGTGGCCTGGAAAATATTTCGTTTGCGCTGTCAGGGGTAATCTGACACATCTCAGAGAGCTGGATTGTAGAGAGCAGACGCCATGGACAAATCTGTGCAACCTGCCATCTTCCGAGATCATGCTCTGGAGGAGTGCAAAAATAACATGAACAGCGAAGCCATCTAATATTCCACAGGCCAACATATTTTTTTTGTTAAACAACATCCAAATGTAGTGAACAAAAAAGATGAACCAATTTACTTCTACTGGCACGGCAACTGCTTAGCTCATGTATTTATTTTTAAAGTTTCTCATAGAATGAGTTGACTTTTCAACTTCTATATATCACAACAATTCATTTCAAATCTAAGAAAAACTTTATTGGTCCATTAAACATTAAATCTATAACAACACATTCACTCAGTATACAAAAGGAAGTGTCCATTAAAACCATTAACATGCTTTAAAAAGACAAAGCTGTTGACTATTTTACAGTTAAGACCCTACAATTCTGAAATCTTTACTGATCCTTAAAAGTCGAAATGTTACACTACTGCAGATCACACCACTCGCAAAAAATGTTAAATAAAACTAGCAAACCTCCACTTCACTGGGCTACAGCTTAGTAAAATAAAACCACACATACACACCAGAAAGTTCCCTTGAGATATTAAGAACCTTGAAAAAGACTAATTAAAAACCCCTCACCATTTAGAAAAAGTGTTTACATTTTTACCACTTTGCATCCAGTTTTCAAACATGGCATAAATGAGACTGAACACCACTCCGTGGTGGTAAACAAAAAACAGACAGTGAACCCATATGTCCCTAGTAAATATTCTGTCAGCTTGTAAATGACAAGTCGAACAATTTTCACTGCAAGTTAATTCTTCTCGCTTTCAGTTTGCATGGGTGTCCAACAATACTTAAGCACCTGGACATGTATCGGTAAGAGGCAAAATAAAACTACGGTAAGAGTAACGAGACGTGATTTCACCACAGCTTCCCAAAGTTCGTCTTGGCTCCGCACTCAGGCTTCTTTGGCAAAAGTGCGGCTGCAGTGCTGCACCCTGCAGCTCTGGAGAGCAAAAGCCCTGGAAGCTTTAAGCTGCTGGAGTGGTTTCAAAGCTGACGGCTGTAGGTCTGAAGAATTTTGTGCAAACGGCTGTACGCTGTGGCACCAGGAGCTACCCGACACTGGCAAACAGGGGGAGGCCAATGCCGCTTTTGTCTGAAATTACTTCCAACTTTTCAAAAATAACATTATGGAACAGGTGTGGAATGAGTAGAAACCAGGTTTGAGAAAAACAAAACAAAATGGAACAAAACAAAACTGGATTTAAGGCCTACTTGAAACCTACAGAGTTTCTTCAGGCATTAGAAAGCCGCCGTCATGCCAGTCTCCCAGAGTTTCTGCTTCAAACCCTGCGCAGTGTGTCTGCATCCCCATCCCAGGGAGCTCAGGCATTCCGCCATCAGGATGCTGAAAATGCAGAGACATCCCAGCTCCCAAGCTATGTACATATCCCCTTAAGAATACAAAAAGTCAAAGCTTTCCAAGGACTTGACCCCTGCCATTCCCTTGTACAGTCATGTGAAACACTCAGTTCAAACTGCTGTTTACAAAATTGAAAACACAAAAGTAAAACGTCGTTGCGCTGATCATGTGTTTTCCTCCCACAAGAGCTTGTAGGCCACTTCACAAAACAAAGAAGCAGCTTTCACAGAGGAAAACTGATCCGTGTAATAAGCTGTGATCCTTGACTTTGCTTCAACACTGCAGGTTGTCCTGCTATAAAAAGGAAAGGATCAACAAGACCTGGCAAAGAAGTCTTTGCTAGTTGCTAGCACCAAAGATATCCCCATTTGACAGGAAGCAGAAAGGGGGTGAAGCAGGTTTACAATGCTTTTAAAAAACAAAGCCAAGGAGAAAAAGGCAAATAAGATGAGGCGATACAGCCTCCAAGCAGAAGACATTGCTTCTAAAGCCTAGAAAAAAAAGGAGAGCAAAATTTTAGCTGCAAATAATACCACTCATCTAGTCACACAGGTACAGTCTCATGGTGTTTTGCTTCATCAACCTACTTAGGAGAAAAGACTAACAGTTTATAGCACGAAATCTGTATAGCATGTTTTAAAAGCAGTCAGTGGCTTATTTGGTCACCAATCTGCTGGGGGATGCCCATGATACTGTGGGCCCCTAGCCAAAGTCCAAGCAGCACCATCTTAGTTCCCAAATCTTCCTGATGCCTTCGTCAAAACCAGAGAACTGTCAAAACCCAGCTTTTTTGCAAGTTGCTTCATTAATAGCAATGTTCTAGCCTAAAAATGGCTGCACCAGCGGCTGACAAAGCAGTTATACGTGCATAGCTTATATTCTCAAAGCGCTTCTAGATTTGTAAGAAAGGTGCTAAAACACAAAATAAATAAATAAATAGACATGCAGCGTTTATGATTCTGTGAGGGGATAAGCCCTCTCTCTGGACTACACATACATTAGCAACACTGAATTACCCGTTTCAGACAAAAGTGGCCCAACCCAGCCAGGATTTATCGAATTAGCTGGGCAAGTACAAGCTTTTTGAACCTCATGGAAATGCCTGAAGTACAAAGCGAAGAGTATCATGAAGATGTCATAGCTCTGACGTGTGATCACAGTGGGGTTCCTCACTTGGCATCCAGCCGCAAGGGCTACTGGCACACTTTGAGGAACTAGGTGGTAAAGAGCAAACAAGCATATCAATCTGCTTTCTACACGTTCTCCGTAAGGTTATATGGTCTCTTTTGTCAGTCCAGCTATCTGGATTCAGAAACTTGCTCTCTGAGTCCGCCCCATTGTTTTTACCCCAAGCAAGAACCAGTCACAATTGCGGTGCTCAGTTGTCTTCACGTGAAAAACTAAAACTGTTCCAGTCTCAGGTCGCAGTGCAGCAGTGGAGGTTCCAAATACCCTTTCTTACGAGAGCAAATTCGAAAAAGTAGGAAAATGCCAGTAAAACTATTTCACCTCCTTAGCAGAACTATCTTCTGCCAGCATGGTCTGTTCCTCCAAGAGTCCATTAAATGATAGCATGAGTTCAAATCCAAATTCAACTAGAGGAAACTTGGTACAGGACATGTTCTCTAGTCTTCCTGTCTTTGTAACGACAGCTTCCTCACTTCATGCAGCCCAAAAATACTAGAGGCCGGGAACGCTGCACTGCTTACTTTACATCCGGGAACAAATTCAATGCAGGATTGTGGCACAAGGCAGGCTAGACACCGTGCAGCTAACTGCCTTGAGCAAAGCAGTTACCTGCATCTTCAGGTGTGGGGAGAGAAAGCTAACTGTTTACAGTTTAAATGCAAGTGTAAGCAACAACTACTCATTTATTTACAAAAGCATCAGGCTATTTGTGAGTTTTCTCAGTTCATCTTCCACTGCACAGTAATATCTGACTCAGGCTCACCCCCAGAGGTTTGTGAAGCACAGATTATTTGGTCTTCCACGTGCACCACCGGTCTGACTGCATCTTGTACACACTGGTGTAACATGCAAGGCAGCACCACCCAGTCGCAGGCTCAGTTCAGGCTTTCCAGTTCCAGTGCCACCTGAATTATTAGCTATCACGGCAGCAGGTATGAAGGCACTTCTTAAAAAGGTTTTAAAACCCCATTTGCGTGAACTGTTTGGAATCTATGAACTGGGTGTTTGAAACCTTGACCCTAGCCAAGGATTTTATTAAGTAGTTGCACATGGGAGTTCACAGTACAGATTTTACAGCAAACGTGAAGGCTGTGACATTTGCCTGGGCAGCAGGAAGCCGAGCATCTGAGGCTCTGAGGAACCAGAGGCTTTGCCACGTGCCACCAGTTACTGATTCCTTACAAAGGCCTGGAGATCCACAGGTAGATCTGGGGCCACAGCATGGACACACAGGTCCTCAAAGTTATTTTCAGGATTGTGGGATATCTGAAGAATCAAGGACACTTAGTGAACAATCCAGACCGAATGGACTTGTTATGCTTGTGAGCAGTAAGCCTCAAGGACATTGTGGGAGCCGCCTGCGGTCAGAAAATGATGAGAACAACCTTGAGAAGAAGAAGAAAAGTTGGTGTA
>BOSO01018088.1:0-18142 GCA_018403395.1 Gorsachius goisagi | reverse complement strand
CTCTGGACCCGCTCCAACAGTTCCATGTCCTTCTTGTGCTGAGGGCTCCAGAGCTGGACGCAGTACTCCAGGTGAGGTCTCACCAGGGCAGAGTAGAGGGGCAGAATCACCTCCCTCGACCTGCTGGCCATGCTTCTCCTGATGCAGCCCAGAGTACGGTTGGCCTTCTGGGCTGCCAGCGCACATTGCCGGCTCATGTTCAGCTTCTCATCCACAAGATGTCCATCTTGTACTGGGAATCCCTCAACATGGTACAGCATCTAGAAGGGATCTGAAGAGTGCTGAATAGAAATGTGGATGATCACTTCTGTTGATCTGCTGGCCGTGTTTCTGTTCATACAGCCTGGGAGGCTGTTGACCTTTCCTGCTGCCTGGGCACACTGCTGGCTGGCACTTAGCCACTGTTCCCCAGGGCCTTTTCCACTGGGCTGCTCCCTAGCCAGGCAATCCCCTTCCTGTTTTGCCTCAAGGAGGTCTTCTTCTCTCCCTAGGGGAGGACTTTACATTTGTCCCTGTGGAAGTTTACAAGGCTCCTGTGAGTCCAAATGAAATCTAGTTTAAGGGTATCGGTGTCTAATTTAATTTAAATCCACATATGCATAGAGTTTCTTTCTTTTATCTATCTTGGATTAAAGAGTATAGAAATAATATCATAAAAACCTTTATAATGATTTTGTGCTAATTATTGTTTACTCAGTAAATGATCTGATTGAGTAAATGTGGACTAGCTTGTAAAATAATCCTTCTTACCATTTATGTATTTCCATTCAATGAAACTAAAGCTTTTGGAAATATCTATGATTTACTGATATAGCAAAAAGGTCTATTTTCTATCAAATATTTATTTTTATCATCAATGTTTCTGCCTTGGACAGTATCATTACATTTTCTCTTCCTGGAGGTGTTTACTCATGTTTGGATATAGTCTAACACTGAATGAGCTACTTACTGGGTTTCATTATTCCATAGACAAGATGCTATGTAGGACATAAGTAATTTTCATGGGCCTGAAGCTTTATATACAAATAGTCACAAAAGTATACCCAAGTGGTTTTGTCCTTCAAATTCAATGCAGGTTGTATTGCTATTATCTGATATATGATCTGAATTCAGTTCTAGGTGTTCACAAAAGTTGAAGAAAATCTTTAAACAGTGTTCTTGAAAATGTGCAAGTGGAACATAATGTAACCATGCTTAAACTTAAATATGTACTTAAGTGAAATTTGAAGTAAAGGTAATTTTTGCATGATCCACTGCAGATAAAACAGTCTCAGTGACTCAGCATAAGAAATGCAAGGAGTGAGATAGATATCAGTATAGTTCCACAAATCACTTTAATATGAATATTTCAGTATAAACTATAGTAAAATAACAATGTTATTTTTTTAAAAAAAAAATTGTAAGATTTTAATCAACATAATTTTATTCAGTTTGCTGGAATTTTGCATTTTTAGAGTGAATTTAATTTCATTATTCCCAGAAGGATGATTTTCATAAAGGTAAATGAATATATTTGTATGCTAATATAGGTATTGTTAGTTGTGGTATGCTTAACAATGAACTGGAAAAAAAATATTATTTAAATAAATATTTCAAATTTTCAACTTCTGAATACTTCAATCATTACAAGTTTTAAAAATAAAAATATTTGAAATATTTTCATAGTTTTGTACATTCCTATTTTTTTAGCTTTTCTTATGAAAAATTTCAAATGCTGCAATTGAAGCTCTCTGTATGATTTTTTTTGTGTTTCATAGATATTTATGTTTTGGTATTCATGAATAAAAGGCCATAAAACAGAAATTGGAATGGTGAAGAATAGAAATTCAATTATAATAGATGAAATTTTTTTATGAAAGTAAAGCTATAGAAGCATATTTTTTAAAAGTAAATTAACTGAAATAATGACACTGATCTAGTACTGGATTGTTTATCAGACTATTAATTGTGTTGCAGAAATAATTTCATTGCAGGTAAGATTGAGATGGATTTAAAGATGAAGATAAATGTTAATGGTTTTTTTGGCAAAAAAAGACTTTTATATGGAGGTTTTGTTTGTTTGTATTTTAGCAGAAAACTGAGGTTAAAAGTTGGCCTGGTTTAATCTCTGACCCAAAAACTCCTAAGCACACATGTTTTTTAAATGCCTTATGAGAAGTCTTGGTGATAGTTGATAGGGAAATTTATGAATCTTCTGAAGGTGCATTTCTTTATCTAAAATGTTAATTCTACAAATATAATTATTTCTTGCTTGCTTTGGGTCTTTAGTTTGAAACCAGGAAATCTGAGTAAGTAACTGAGGATTCTCAGAAACAAACAGTACAAACCAAAGAACATCACCTTTTCTCCTTTATTTGTTAATGCAGCTCTTGTATTTTTGTTATCATAAGGCCAAAAGAAACCAAAGGGTTACTGTATTCAGACTAGATTGTTGTCAATTACTGTTCATAAATGTATTGAACGGCTTTGTTTTGTACAGCAGTTATATTCCTACACAATTTTTTGTTTTGTTGTTATTTCTGATCATTGGCTATGATTTTTCAGGTTAACATTGGAACAGATTCATGGTCAAACTATATCAGTGATTAGAATATTTTCTTTCACCAGTTATCCAAGGAATGTCAAAACAAATGCAGATGAAACCTAGTCAGCTGTGGCTCAGTTTTCCAGAGAAACACAAAGTCACAAAGCATCTTATAATTTTCAAGCATTCAGTAAGAGGACCCCAAATTTAGAAATCCTAAACGTAAAAGCGCAAATGTGGAACTTATTTGCTATCTGGCCTATTTGGTTTACATATAAAATGGGTATTTACCACTGTGTTTTAAGTGATATGTGCAAAAAATATGTCTATTTCAAAGATCAGTACTCTCACTAGTAGCCCTCTATATATCCAGCATATATTCACATAATGATACAATAATCATTAGGAAAATAATAGAGAAAATTTAACAAAATTACAATCATCCTTAATTGCAGACAGAAGACTAGAAAAGCTAAAGCTGAATAAAGAATCAAAATGTATCAGTTAAAATTGCCTGGTTAGATAACTCAATGAGGATTTATTTAGTAATTCAGTAATTTATGAAATCGGAAGTGTGGTAGAATTACATTAAGAATTGATTCAATCGATTACTATGTTATGGACTTAAAAAGATAAAGTGCATATAGCTCATGGGTTACTGTTGCTTAGCAGGTAATTTAAACCTTTAAACATTAAAATGTACTGCTGTTTTCTTCTCAGAGAGAATCAATCACAAAAGTGCTTTGTTCAAAGCTGTAGAGGAATTTGACATGGTTTCACATCAATGCAAAAGTTAAGCTGGAATGAAGAACAAATTTCATATAATATGAAATATTTACAGCCTCAGAGATCATTATTCTGATTTTAACCTCATTTTATCAGTAATGTTCTAATCAGAAAGAGACACACATTTGCCACAGCGAGACTCCTAAGTACATCTAGTGGGTCAAAAACTCAGTTTGCAAGGTAGAAAATAAAATAAAAGAAGACAGAAAAGAAGTAAAGCCGTGTACAAAGTGTTGGTAGGGATTTGATTTGGCAGTGTAACCTAGAATGGCCAGTATATTTCAGATGAATGTTCAGATGAACTTCATTCATCTTTAGAAAGCAGACCAACACAGAAACCTCTGATCTCCTCAATCTCCTGATCTACTGAAATTTCAGTTAAACTAACAGGTTTTTATCATTATTTTTTTTAAAGTGAAGAACCATCTCAATTTTCACTGATACTTAGCTTTTTAGCTTTCTACTCTATGAATGCATTTCTGATATTGAGGGATTTTTTTACCTGTACTTATTTTTAGAGGAATGTTTTACTGATAAAATGTGACCGGCAAAATTGTTTCTTACTTTGTATAAAATGGAAAGTCAGACAGTAACAAAAATCTGTCTTTTATTTCATCATAAGAAACAATACATTTATTCTGAAAGTTTTATATGCAATCCTACTCTTCCTGATCAGAAGGCAGGAAGACCATTGAGGACTCAGTGATTCACATAACAGCTGACCTGAGGAGTGCCAATTCTGTGCTGTGATGAGGTGCACCTACAGTCTGTCCTTGAGGCCTGTGTTGTGTTGCAAAAATCCTTTGGCCACGGGATAAATTTACCCAGTTGATAGTAACAGAGGTACCTGCAGGCAGCTCCCACTTGGTAGCTACCAGCTATCGGCAATTACGCTATCTGTATGTACTTGCCTTTAGCTATAAGAAGCTCACATGTGGACATCCTTTTTGTCTGACAAAATAAATAATGAATAGAGCTGTCTTCTGTTAAGAAAATTGTATAATGACTCAAATGACCAAAATGGGCAAACCTTTCCATGGATAGGATCTGCATGGTGTGCTATGCCCTGATTGGAAATCCATTTGGTATTGCACAGCTCAGGATTCCCAGCATCTTAAGGGCCATAAGATTATATATTCTATCCTCTCCTTCTTTATAGTATTAGCTCTAATATACATAGGATTTTAAATGGTACTTTACAGAGTAAGAGCGCCTTTCTTACTGGGATCGTAGCAAACCAGCACCTCCTGGTGTAGAATAGCAATGCAGATAGACTCTAATAAATTCTCATTGAAGCTAACAGACTGCCAATGGTTTCAGAGTGAGACAGTTCATAGCAAGCGTAACCATCTATATTTCTATACCTACCACAAACAGATGCTTTGATCTTGATTTACATACCATTTACATACCATACTAAATCTAAAATAATGTAATATCTTTACTTATTTCTGTTGTTTTAGGTTTGCAATTAGGCACATATCTTTAAAGTTACTACAAACTCAAAGTTGAGGTTACAAACATTATAAATGTGTAATTGAAGCTTGTGAAAGTAGCATTTACACCTTCTTAATAATGTTGTAGAAGTAGCAATTAGTAAAGGAATGGTCTCCAAAGTGAAACAATGAAAACATTCACTGAAAATGTCAAAATTTACGTAACAATTATTTTAAGCACTTTCACAGTAACATTTGGAACAGCTGCATTGTAGGTCAGTCTCACTGTGAGGTCTCTGAGGCTGGTTAGCCAATGGCAGTTACACATGTACATGATGTCCACAGAGGATCTCTTTGAAAATTAGAGTTTTCTCCAGCTGAAACTTCTTACTACAAAACTGGGTGTTGGGCACACATGGCCAGTTTCCAATGTCTTTATGCCTACTGTCTCCCATTTGAAGCTTCTGAGGCTACAAACCCACCTAATCTATGGGAATCTCTATCTGTGAGGACCTGCACGTAATTTAACCTTTTTCCAGTATGGACCAGTGTGTCATGGATCAGATACAAGTGGTCTTTGGCTGGTAATACTCAATAATCTACATGCTAAGCAGATCATGAGTGCTTAAGAAACTCTAATTTCTTAATGAATATAACAGCAATCCCTAATAATGTGATTGAATGCGCCTACAAGATTGAGTGTATCTATAAAATTGAATGCAGACCTGAAATTAGACCTTCCAACACGAATGTTATTTTCAAATTATGTCAGCATTCTTTGACAGGATATTTTCTTAGACGGGAAGTCAGGTTACCCATATGCAAACAGCTTATTAACACTGATCCCTGGAAGTTCCTAATTGTCAAACCACTGGTTGTGGTTGTTTAAGACAGTACTGTTTAGCACAGGTGAAAACATTTTCTAAGATTTGAATAGCATGGGTCATGTTCCAGTGCCCAGAAACTTTCTGTGGTACAGCTTTTTTTTTTAGTATAAGCATAGCCTAAGCAGCCAGGTGCAGATTAGGTTTGACCTAAAAGCCAAATAAGTGCATTCTAGTGGGACATTATATTATTTCAGTAGTAATATCTGCAGTCACTTAAGAGTCTAAGGAGCTGTTTGGTCAGCTATGTGAATTACTTCTGTTTCAAGTAAATCATCTTGCTTTTTTTCTTCTATGCTTGTTAGCATACTTTTTTCTGCATAATTGATTTTAAACTCTTCTTTCCCAACATGGTCTTAAATTTAACCTAATTTAGAATTAATTTATATTTCTTTTTTGAGTTTACATCTTTAATATGTAGTGTTAATTAGTATTCTGACATTTTAATTTATTTTGGTTTATCCTACACAGTTGAATCCATACCCATATCTTTATCCCTAGGAATCTGGGAGCAGAGACTGACATAGAAGAGCCCACTCATTTATTCATAAGTAATATTTCTTTTTCATTCTTCTCTTGAGTGATTTAGTCAAGATTCTTCTGTGCTTTGCAGCAAAATTAACAGCAAAACCAAAATTAGTAACAGGTTGTGCTCTAGCAGAGACAATAGGGAGAAGAACACTTATCACTAAGATGTTAGTTATTATTTTTAATGGTATTACTACTGAACATTTTTTAATATTAACTTATGTTCAAAACAATTTTTTTCTTTTAATGTTTAAAAAAAATATGAAAACACACTTCAGATGTGGTTTCCAAATTGTTTAGGCATTCAGAGGATTCTGTTCCTCTGTAAAGCACTTTAAAACCTACTCATGAGCACTGCTGTATGTTTGATATTGCTGTAAATTCTGCTTCTGTTGCTAGCACTACTTCTGCCATGTGAAAATAGAGAAACTTTTATATCTTTTCTGATCTGTCTATACCGCAAGTTATAAATGCAATAGATAAGATGCTTTTGTAGTCAAAATTAACAAGAGAAACAACAGGCTGATTTTTTATGATGTTGAGCAACTTCATAGCTTTTACTAACCTCAGTGGGAGCTGAAATTTTTGGAAACCAGAGCACATATTTAGGCAATTTATATTTAGGCCCTTTATATTTAGGCCTTTCTTCTGTAACCCCTCAGGATAGTCTGTCTTTGCACTTGTATCTACTTTTTTGCAATTCCCATCACTGTGACTTAGAGAAATGAAGCTGACTTTTTTTTACTTTCTCTTCTTTTTTTTTTTTTCCTCACTTTCCCCCTTGCTTGTGATGTGTGTGATTGCATTGTAGGAGACTTGGCTGCCTAAACTTATTTTTACCCTACAGGTGACCTTCTACAAGTATTTCAGCCACAACACAATTATTTCTTTTCAAATCTGTATTGCACTGATAGAAATGGAAAAGGTTTCAACTCAATTCTACTGTAGAATAAGAAGCCAAGATAGAAGAACTGTATTACTCAGCAAATCTCAGTTCCATGAAAAGGTTTATTGAACAGCTAGTGAAGCAGAGACCAGGTTAAATAACTCACTGTCAGGTACCAGCTGTCATAAAAGATTAGACACAGTCATTGAGCACATAGAACTGTTAATTTGATTCAGCATTTGTATTAGTCTCTGGTATAAGATTCAAATGTTTCCACTTCAGCTGATACTGAATAGACAGCTTGCTCTTTATGGACTACTCTATAATCATTAGAAGGAACAGGGTAATATAGACTATTATCTTATACCATAGGAAAAAAAAAAAAAGCTACAAAAGGCTTCTTGCTGATTGAAGATAATAGTTATTTTGTTTGCTACAATAATATTTGCTACATTATTGTACAAAACTCAGTTTCACATACAGGTAAGAATATACCATAAACCTTTTATTTCAAAGTTTCAGACTACACACAGAAAGAGTTTTAGTGTAGATGGTAATGGACCATAACTCATAAGTTGATAACAGACTCATAAATCTTAAAGTCAAACAGCTTTTATGTTAAGGAAATATTTGTGTTTGCATTTAAGCTTTCTTTTAAAATATGTATGTTAACAGGTGAAAGCAGCTATTAAAATCAAATGAAAGAATGGGTAAAAAAAGACTGTCTTGTGCATACTGTTATTTCAGACATCAGTGGGAATTCCTTGTCCTATATTCAGGGAAATTGCTCAATACATTCAGTTATTTAATGACCATTTATTCACCAAATCATAGGTACTATATGACAGAGGTAAATTTCAGGTATTTTATATTCTGTGCAGTTATACATAAGAAAATGTGAGCAAGATGTGGTATTTGGATCTTCCCTGTGCAATAAAGCATCTCACAGAGGACAGATGACATCCTGCATCTCTATTAATGGTTTTACATATGGAATTATTTGTTTATTTATTTAGGTATTAGAAATAGGTATTAAAATAAATATTGATTTATTTCTCATTAATTAATCCTCAAAAAGAAAATCAGTGAAACACCTTTGACCTGGTCCTTGTTATGTGACTAGGTGTCTACATAGTAGTAAATCTCCTAACTTGACAAACTTAGAATCTTTACTCTGGTTCTTAAAGAAGCTGAGAACTAAATGTGCAATATTATTCTTTTGTGTTTACAAGCTGAAAAACATCTTATTTTGCAAACTTCTCTGTCAGGCTATTCCTTTCATAGAGTAACCATATTTCCTTCACGAAAACAAAGAAAGACAAGGCAAGGCAAGAAAATTCCTTTTGCAGCTTTAAAATGCTGTCGGTAAACTTTTTAGTACAATTACAAGGACTTTGTCTAGTACAGAAAAGCTTAAACTACAACTAAAACCTATATAAAACTTGAGAAATGGAGAACTATTTATTTGTCCAGTGAACAGGTATATGATAAGTTTACTGACCTTTTCCTTAATTAGGCAAATTCATATGCTAATAAAAGATATCTCAGGCAAATTAAATGAGCATCAACAGGTTTTTCTTCAAGATGTTAATTCAGTAATTCTATAACCTCAATTGGTATTGACCTTGCTGTGTCAGAATGGGGATGCTAACATGAATAACCCTGCATGAATGTACCAGCCTAGAACAGGGAAGGTAGTAAGAGAAATACAAAGGAGGAAATAATATTCAGAGATACCCTAGAGGCATCAGCAAGTCACAATGTTGTCATATCAATAGGCATTCTTTAGTAATGGAGTTTCTATAGAGATTGTCAAAAAGATCATAGCTGACTACAAGCACTGCAGTTGTGAGTTGGAGCTTCTGTTTTCCTGTAGAGATATCAGCTGAAAGTACTGAATATTTTATTGCTTAACAATTCTAAAGATGTCAGTTTACATACCTTTTCCATTTCTCCTTTTGACCTGTCTCACCAGAAATCCAAATGTTTTATCCATCCATAAGAGATGTTTAATAAAAACAGTTTTCATATCCTTGCCAGATTAAAGAAAGGATATCTCCTCCATCCTTTGAAGTTTAAAGCAAAGAAATTAATAAAAATAATTATTCTTATTTAGTGTAACTGAAATCTATCTAAAGATTTCTGTTACTGTACAATATCACTCAGGTACTGGTTAGTCACATATTATCATGAGAGTATCTTGAAGCTATCTTATGTTTTTCCTTGCTGAAACTTCATAAACTTTTAGTCAGCTTTATGTAATTTGGTTCATTATTCACCTACATCTGACTCTCTTGACAACTCTTCTATGTCTTTCCCTTACATTGTAAATAACCACATGAAGCTAGCAACTTCGCTTGTGTATAAGGTGTGTTCATAGAACATTTCTTTTCTTTTAGTTTTTTCTTTCCTTTTCCCAAGTCCATGTGCTTCCAATAAACACTTGAAAAAGTCTTTTTCACAAATAGTTCTTGATATTTTTTCTCCCCTGTTTATTGTTTTAAGTGATGGACTGAGGAGGGATAAATGTTAGATTAATAACATCCCCTAACTATAATGTAGTTCAAACATATCCCTTCCTAATTAAGCTAAATGTCTTAGAATTGAGACAACACTGTATTCTTGAAATAGAAAAATTACAGTAGAAAAGGTTAGAGTATAAAAATAGAGTAAAACCTTTCGCTGCTTTGAAATTGGAAGTTATATTTTTCTTTCAGAAATGCCACATATTGCTAAAATTGGAATCACCACTAAGAATTTAGTTATGTTATTCAACTTACACAGTCTGTTTTGGGAAAAACACTTCTTGATTGTTTTTGATAAAACAATTGTCCTGGATTACATATATAATATGCCCTTTTTGAAGCTTTGCAATTGAAACAAAAAAGTGTCAACAACCGTCTCCTTTTGTATTAATGTTCTTTCCTCCTCTTTGGAAAAGAAGGTGAAATTTCTCCTTTATTTCTCATTACGTACATACAAAAAAATACTCAACTTCTTAGAGTCTTCAGTGAAGAAAAGTTAGAGCTCATATTTGTTCCTGTCATTGTTCTCAGTTTAACTTTTGATTTATTATCCTGTTTATCTTTCCAAAGACCATTTTCTGTGGGTGTACAGGAAATTCCTTTCTGTAGTTCTACCATAGTAGTTCATTTTGTCTGTAGAAACAGCAGAATAACTTGACTTATGAAAACCCTCATATTTGAAAATAAGTGATCAAATAGAGGGGGGGTTTTTTACTGCTACAAATACAATAAGCTTCAAATGTGTTTTATTTTTAAATAGATTTTTAGAATTAACTTTGTATTTAGCAATTACCTAAATTACCTAACATCATCAATAAAATCTCCAATTCAGATGAGTAAGTCAAACTGCCTCTGAATAATTCTGCTGGGAAGAGTGTTCTTTACTTTATGTTCTTCTTTATTGAGTAATCTACAAGCCTTTTTAATTATTATTGTCCATGGATTGAATGTGATCGTTACAGTTATGAGAAGATTACTCACATTAAAATATAACCAAATTCAGTAAGGAAGCCAGTAAAACACTCTTTATCATGAATAAAAGGACCAAACACCATTATTTTGGAGTATTGCTTTAGAAGAATTGGTGGCTGATATGGAGAGAAAGACATGAATTCAGAAACAATAGTCTTCAAGATTTCAAATAATCTCAGATTGTGATTCCAGCAGATTCTGTATGTATTCATACAGTCTAGAAATTCATAACATTATCTTTTCTAGCTCAGAAGAGGGGTAAGAGTAAAGGCACATAACAGGTGGCAGAACTGACTTTTATTGAATGGAATGGGAACGTCCATTGCCACGTTTCTCTTATAGATAATTTTTTTTCAGGACGTTTTCAGGTTCAGATATATGTAGAAATTGCCAGTCTGACCCAGTAGACATTGAACTGAATGATAATAATTTAACTGCCCTCACTGGATCCTAGATCAAGAATGTAAACCATTTTGGCTGTTTCTAATGGTATAATGCATGTTTCATCTGGGTAATATATCCAGAAATGACTTTTTTAGATCTTAGTTTCAATGTAAACTCAGCACGAGGTAACATCAGATTCAACAGAACCTGAATCATCCAGAATGCACCCACAGATCAAACCACTTCATCCTATTTTATTACTTTAACTATTACATTAAGTACCTGGGAGTGGTTTCATGAATGAAGGCAGGAGCTCCAAAACGAGAGTTGTCTCTGTCTCTCATCTGTGCCATTTCTTAAGTATTTGCTTTTGCTTGAGAACCCCAAAGAATAAGCTGGTAGACAGAAGCTCATAAGAAATATGATTTCTCAGTTCTTCCTTCAAACAGAAAGACTAATAGAATTAGAATTACATTCTAATATGTAGAAATTATACTTTTAATATGAGCACAGCATACACAAAATCAGCTTATGAAATTATCCAGGCATATTACTACACTGTAAGGAAAGATTACTTCATCATTTTCCATTATTCTGATACCTTAGAACTTGCTTTATTAGCTTAATTATGACACACCTGTTAATAACATTTATGTGACTGGAAAACAAAAAATTATGTTATATAGGAGTTATATTGTACCAGAAAGCATGTGACAAATAAGGAAGTAATTATTTTCAGAAACACATTTGGTGAACTACTTTGGTGAATTAAATGCTGTATTTTCCTTTGAGGCTACAGCTGATAATCGGTTATCTCTAAAATTTACTCTTTATAGTATTGTTTTAATTTATGGCAATCTCAATTAAATGACCCAAGATAAGATAAATGTTGGATTCCAAATGAATTTAGCCTATGCAAATCCCATTTGCAACATTTTAACTGAATTTTAAATTGTCTTCATTCAAATATAATTACTGCCTTGTAGTATATTATTTCAGCCATCACCATGTTTTGGAAACTTTGCTTAAAACAGTATTTGATCAATGTTATTAACAAAGCAAAGTCACAATTTGAGACAAAGATTTTCAATGCAGAGATGTTTTCTGCTTATCCATTAAATCTACATAGAAGAATAATTAAAAGGAAAAAATTCTAAAATGTGCCTATCGCATTTATTCAGTACAAAATTTACTATTAGTTAGTTTGAAAAGAAAGAGTAAGAGCAGTTGGATCTTTTTGTAACAAGAAAGATTTTGTGCCTTGATGTATATTTCTCATACTAAGCTCATAGATGGGGAAGTAGGAGCAGTAAAAATACAAGGAATTCAAACCTTCATTCAATTTCTGTACTAAACCAAAATATAATGAACATTCTGTTTTAAAGAATAACAAAATTAAAAAAAAAATTACATTTAATTCACAAAAGCCAAATTGTCTGGAAACTCTAGGTATACCATTAAGGCAATGTTGCTCTAAGTATGGAACCAGTCAGATCTTTACAGATTTAAATAATATATATAATCAAGGAATTAGCAAGTATCACCAGAGTGATTCTCCTTTTGCCTGACTTCTTCAGTTGTTGTTCTTTGTTTATCCTTCCTTGATGTTTTAAAGTACCTTTTTCTCTATGTACAATAGTCATTATTTTTAAATAATGGAATTCACATACTGTATAAAAAATATACTTTGTTACCCTCTAATTTTTTTTAGTAAGAAATAATTTCATATCCAATAACTTTTCTACATAATTGTCCCTGCCTTTCACTTTCGTACTTTCTTCTGTAGTATAACCAAACATAATGTTGATAATCCCCTGACACGGGGTTAATACATTAGTATTTTCACTTGATTTCATCAAGTGCATTGCTGCTTTAGAAAGTAACTCTGTGAAAGGAGAAAAGGGGAAGAAATTCACTGGGAATACAGGTTTATTGTCTATGAATTTTTTTTAATCCTGTATTCTCCCATTTAACTAAACATTTGGACATTCTTCTCAGCCCTGCATCCTCAGCCTGTGAATTGAGAATCAAGTTGGCTCCCTTCCATCTCATCTATTATCATCAATAATACAGGTTTTGCAGGCCAAATTAGTCCCCTGTTTGCACCTGTGCCCCCTAATGCCGTCACTGGGTTTGCACAGCTGTAATTGCCTTGAATATAGTAAACATCTCAGATGATGCACAAGGTGGAATTGGATCCACATGTGAATCTCTTTTAGCTGTGTTGACTGTAAGGTCAACCAGAATAAAAAGCAGCAAAAGTTATCCTTATGACTGGAATCGATAGGTGTAATTTTTTTCAGGGGCAGCTCTGTACTCTGATTAGTTAAAGCAGAAATGCTTTTTGTTACACTGTTGGGGTGGATAGAAAACAAAGAGAATATTGCTTAGATTTTCTGCAGAAAAGATAATTTGGTTTTACTACATGAGTAGTGCTTCATAGTTCAAATAAAAAACCAGATCCATAGTCAAACTTTCCAGATGTGGGGAGATCAGACATGTAGTAAAGAGAAGGCTAACAATAATCACTCTAAGATTTCAAGATAGTTTCTGACTTAAATGGTTATATAAAGGAGTAAACTTTACTCTTTAATCAATGGGATTAATAATAGTTTTAAACTCTTTAATCCACTAGATTTAACTTTTTACTGTTATCCATAACTTTGTTGTTGTTATTTTTTAACCCAAACAATAACCCTCACACTAAATCTAGCAATAGAAGGCCTGGGTGAGATATTTTTAAATTTCTGACTATTTATTAAGTGTAATCATGTCTGGGTGTTCTCTACAGTGATGATGAACACAGCATGCAGTACATAATACTCTTCCTTTCTGTATGTCAGAAAGCATAAACACAGAAGGGCAAAAGCCCTTAATCTCTTAGACAAACCTATACGGGTTGCAGATAAGGGCCTCTCAAATAGTTCTCTGGTCCCAAAACACAATTTTCAATCCAGAAAACTAATATCTGAATTGGCTTTTATAATTGCATCACCTGCTGCAACAGGAAAAGTAGAGCCTGATCCCAGCCTTCTATGTCAAATAGAAACATTCTCATTCATTTTAACAGAAATAGGTTCAGAAGCTTAGACAACTGATGATATTTGAATGCTTGCTACATAAAACTATATTTGAACAGTCTAATGTTTCCATTGTCTCTGGGCATAAAAATTACACTTTTTATAACAGACTTGTATTCCTTTGAACCTGTTTTCCCTTGATATCAGGTTGCAAAGTATTATCCACCAAGACATCTCTCCAATCATTAAAGAAAGACCTTTTGTGATCTTTTTAATTAGTTTTAACCTTCTTCACATCTTCAAGCATGGTTATGGACACTCATTGATTTTAATTACCATACTGATAGCTTACTGCTTTGCACTCCTTATTAAAATGACCCTCTAGCTTTTTTGTTTGAAAGACTGCTCCATGTAGGGTTTTTTAACTTTTTTAAAACAGTGATTTGATTTTGTTTGGATTTTCTGTGTGAAAAAGTTGAGCATTGGAAGAAAATTATCTATGTTTGCATAAACAAAAATGTTTTGAAGATGTACAAGAACTTTATAAAATGTTTTATCCTGAGTATTTATTTTGAGGTTTTTGGGGAGGAGGAGAGTGTTTGTATGTTTGTCACGTAAATGTGAAGCTTGTAAATTCATTACATCCACTAAAAAAACCAGAAATCTGTTACCAACAGCAGTGTCCAACATTAATTCTCATTTGCTCAGCTTCCAGCTAATCTCACTAAGGTGTTTATCACCTAGAAACCAAATTTGTATACAGTAATACCCCCTATAAAGCACTTCTCATTAAAGTTGTATGCACCTTCTGTTCCAAAGAGAAGGAATTTTCCAGGTGACTGCCAGAACTAAACAATATATTTCTCCAGTTTTTCAAATACCCATATTTCACTTCCATAAACCCCCAGTCTCTGCGTTTAGTTTTCTACATAAAGATGTGCAGTGCTTAGGCAGCATAACTCATTTTAACATGGGTGTTGTATCCTTGTTTCTTCTCCTTCTTTCTTTCTTTCTTGTCTAGGTCATACAAACTTTGTAAATTCCCTACTTTATTATTGATAAAACATGTTGAAGCAAGGTCATGCCCTGCCCTGCATGAGAGAAAAATTTGGAGACTCACCATAGAAATATTTTCCTATTTGGGAATCAGATTCATCAAAAGCTTTTCACTCCCTCAGGATTATGAAACAGTGGCAGTTAGAGGTGAAAGTCTTTCCAAAGTGAACAGAAACATTATAAGGTTTTAGTCCTGCTTTTTTTGTTCATCAATCAACAATTCTAAATCAAACATAGAGGAAATTTGACACACTCTCTCTCTTTTTTTTTTTCCCTTCTCCTCTGAAGTACCACCACACTGGTTCTCCCATCTGAAGTGTGCTCTGTGTTTGTTAAGATACAATGCCTTCCTATTAAGATATCAACCTTCATGTCCTCATTGTTCAAATACTACTGTAGATTGGGGAGTATCTGGCTGTCAATTCAAAACAGTAGGATATTTACATAATCTAACAAGCTTTAGTTGTTCTCTAACTAATAAGCTACAGACATACCTCCTTTACCTTCGAATTAGTGAATATTTAATTTATTTAGGAATCCTTTGAATTTTAGATCTAGGTCCATTTTAGGGACCTATATTTTTATTTCTTTTGATCTTTCTCCTTCACTGGTAAACCGCTGCATAACTTTATTGCTGGTTTTATGTTTTCATTGATCCGTGTCTCATATCCCATTCAGAGGAATTTATTAAAGAACATATACAAAATATAGACAAGTCTGTCTAGAAACTAAAACTAAAGAGGGAAGAACCATTTCTAAGGAAAATAACTAATAAGGTAAGAAAAACAGTGGTATCCTCACGTGTCAGTGTCAGAATGTGATAACTGTCATTACTGAAACTATCTAGAGCTTCTAAGTTCTACTAAAGAAAAGATTCTTATATTTTTACTTTCCAATAATAGCAGTAAATATTTGTATTCATTGCTGTTTGTTTATTTTAGAACTACTGTTCAATAAAAGTTCACTGGACTCTGCATCTTAAAGAAAATTCTTATTTCTGTCTTGAGTTAGTTTGAGTTAGTCATTGCTGCCAGGGGACTGTGAAGTAACTCTTAAACCAGATTTCCTTGACATATACCTGTCCTTATTCAGTAAAAACTTTTCACAGGAAGAATTTTGAAGACTTGGTAATGATAGAGGCATACAGGACTGTTAAACTGGTTCAATTTCCATAATCCCTGGTAAAGGGAGTTTTGGCTCCATCTCAGGCCTGGCTTGGAGATAAGAATTACCTGCGTTTCAATCCTTTTTCAATGTTCCACATTTTCATCCCCTAATACCACAGGTTTTGTTAATCTCCTATAAAAATATGACACACATACACAGACAAAATTTCCTCCTCCTGCAACATTTTATCTCCATGATACCTTTATAATACCATATTCACCACTAGCATTTGCTGTGACTCAAAATGATGAACTAAGGAAGCCAACGTGATATTTGTGCCAAGTGAAATAGTGGTTCCTGGAATGTCGTTAACTGCAGTGAAATAAAAAAAAGCCTTTTAAAGTTCATACCAGAATTTGAACTAACACATAGAAACAAATATCTTTTATGCAGATGCAACTTTCATTAAAACATGAAGCTCTGCATAAAGCTGAACTGCTGACTCTGCACTATTAGGCATAAAAAAAAATAAAAAAAGAAACAAATAATTGAACGCAAAGGTAATTATTATTTTAGAATGAAGCATATACAGTATGTATTCTAAACTACAGATCATTCAACAGATGTCTGGATCTCGATCCACCAAGCATTTGAACTACTTTTCTAAGCCATTTCCCTCAGTGAAAAGTAGATTAAAGATTCTAAATCCTCTGACAATGACTCTACACAGTGAAGTGATGAAATCAAATTTTTTCTAGAGATAATTTTCTAAGTGTATATTTTCATGACATCTGTGTCTGTCTAACATGTACTAAGCTTTTTTTCATGTAAAATGTAAATAAGAATCCAAGCTTCAACATTTGGTAAAGCCACAATATTTTATGCTTTCTGATCTCCCTAACTGATTTTGGAATTACCCATTCTTATGTGTGAATGTTTCCAGATATATGCCAACTACACCAGGCATAAATGAAGTGGAAATCATGTGCATTTTAGATTAAAAGAACTCATAAATAAATCATCTGCACACTGTGGTATCTCTGAACTTCTCTAACAGAAGAACTTCAGGACACAGATACAACTGATCATAGCCTTGTTTGATAACTTTCTAGCTTATTCTATTGGTGAGATTGTCTGATATTAGAGAGTTCAAGGAATTCAAGCCCAGAACAGACAAAAAAAAAGTGTTCAATTTTTCTTCATATATATGTTGGTGAATTAAGTTTCATAAATGAGACTTTCAGCTGGTCTAAAATATTTTGATAGCCAAGAAACTGATCTCTGTGTCTCAGGTAAGAAGAGATCTCCTGGTTTTGGCTAGGACAGAGTTAGTTTTCTTCCTAGTAGCTAGCATAGTGCTGTGTTTTAGATTTAGTACTAGAAGAATGTTGATAAGACACTGATGTTTTAGTTGTTGTTATGTAGGGCTTATACCAGTCAAGGACTTTTTCAGCTTCCCCTGCTCTGCCAGGTGCGCAAGAAGCTGGGAGGCGGCACAGCCAGGACAGCTGACCCAAACTGGCCAAAGGGCTATTCCATACCATATGATGTCATATTTAGGAGGTCTTAGCTGGGAGGAGAGCGATTGCTGCTCAGCATGGGCTGGGCATTGGTCAGGAGGTAGTGAGCAATTGCATGTGAATCACTTGTTTTCTATATTTTGTATATTTTATTACTATTATTGTTATTTTTATTGTTATTCTTTTCCTCTGCTGCTTTATTAAATGTTTTACTTTTTTTTTTTTTCCCCCTAATTCTCTCCCCTATCCCACTGAGGAAGGAGGGAAATGAGCGAGTGGCTGTGTGGTTTTCAGCTGCCTGCCACATTAAACCACAACAAGAGACCAGTATGTCATGATGCCCAACAGTCCTGCAGTAGCAGAGAACTGATTAGGTGAGGTACAGCAAAATGGTTGTAGACAGCTGTGGCATTGAAGGCATGTTGCAGAGAAGGCATAGACCCCATGTTCCTGCACAGGCACAATCATAGTGATGCCATTGCTATTTATCCCTTTTCTCATTGGTCCCAAAACA
>BOSO01018087.1:0-12309 GCA_018403395.1 Gorsachius goisagi | reverse complement strand
GTCACACAGAATCCCAGAATGACAGGGGTTGGAAGGGACCTCAGGAGATCACCCAGCCCAACCCCCCTGCTCAAGCAGGCTCACCCAGAGCAGGGTGCACAGGACATCGTCCAGGCAGGGTTTGAATATCTCCAGAGAAGGAGACTCCACAGTGCCCCTGGGCAGCCTGTGCCAGGGCTCCGTCATCCTCAAAGTAAAGTAGTTCTTCCGCATATTCAACTGGAACCTCTTCTGCTTCAGTTTGTGCCCATTGGCCCTTGTCCTGTTGCTGGGCACCACTGAGGAGTCTGGCTCTGTCCTCATGACACCCACCCTTGAGGTATTTGCACATGTTGATGAGATCCCCTCTCAGTCTTCTCTTCTTCAGGCTAAACAAGCCCAGCTCCTTCAGCCTTTCCTCACAGGGGAGATGCTCCCATCCCCTCATATCTTTGTAGCCCTCCTCTGGACTCTCTTTAGGAGTTCCTCATCTTTCTTGAACCGGTGAGCCCAGAACTGGACACAGCACTCCAGGTGGGGTCTCAGCAGGGCAGAGCAGAGGGCGAGAATAACCCCCCTCGACCTGCTGGCCACACTCCTCTTAATGCACCCCAGGATACCATTGGCCTTGGCAACAAGGGCACACTGCTGGCTCATGGTCAGCTTGTCATTCACCAGGACTCCCAGGTCCCTCTCAACAGAGCTGCTTCCCAGCAGGTCAGCCCCCAGCCTGTTCTGGTGCATGGGGTTAAAGCTCCCCAGGTGCAGCACCTGACACTTGCCCTTGTTGAACTTCATCCAGCCTGTCCAGGTGCCGCTGAATGGCAGCACAGCCTGCCAGCGTATCAGCCTACCAGTTTTGTGTCATCAGAGAACTTGCTGAGGGTACGCTCTGTCCCCTCATCCAGGTCATTGATGAATAAGCTGAACAAGACCGGACTGAGTACCGAGCCCTGGGGGTCTCCAACCAGACTCTGCGCCGCCGATGAGAGCCCTCCAAGCCCTGCCATTCAGCCAGTTCCCAATCCAGTCTTAGGATCAGTATCAGCCACAAGCCCACAGAAGGATCACAGCACTCAACTGAGGTTCAATGTCCAGGATCGCTGCAAGCATTCAACAGAATCTGCCCGCAGGAAAAAAAAAAAAAAAAAAAAAATTGTTTTCAAGGCACCACTGGGGAACATCTACACTATCTGCCTCAGCCCTGCAGGCCTTCAGAGGCCCTGAAGAACCTATTGTGGTGCAAGAAAGCCAAATCAGAGTATTAACTCAATCACACAAACAAAACCAGGATTATTGAGATGACTGCACCAAGTCCAAATGAGCACAAGGTTTCTTACAGTAGGTGTTGAGTATATACAGTCCAGTTAGACACCTGTACATCAGACTCCATCCCCTTGACTCTCGGCAAACAGATGGTACCACAGAAGGCTGCCTGAACATCCAACATTCACACGCCCCTCAGCTGCTCTTACATCCGAACCTGCCCTTGCGGCACCCCCAGACCCTCAAATCCGCCAGCTTATACACTGCAAGCCAGAGCCCTGAACTGCCGCCACAGCAGCCAACCAGTTACCCCCAAAACCCTGTTTTGATCACGTTGCCTCCTTAATGTTGAAGCACTTGGTTTTCTGTGGATACCGGAGAGAGAACAGAACAAGTGGTTCCAAAACACCACACTCCCAATCATAGATCTTGACAAGTGAAGGCACTCTGGCACGCACAATAACTACTAACATTTAGAAGTGATAAAAAACACTGAGTACCAGTGCTGCATCCAGTAAACCTAGACAAAAACAAAGGACTGCATATTGCTTTGGAGCTTAATACTGTTTTGGATCTTAACCACCAAACAGCATAAATTTCAGCAGAGAGACTCTTCCCACAGACATGCAGCACAGCCTAACTATGATTTACCGTCACTGGTGTTGCATCTATCACCAGTAAAACTGAAGCTTTAGCGCTGCCAACACCGCACAGAGCTTTTTCAGAATTAGAAACCTGTCAAAACCTTTCCAAACAGAGGACAGCTGGGAAGCAGGATCAGATGCCGAAGTGGCTGCAGGCCTGATCTCAGCTGCAGGATGATCCAGAGAACCCGAGTACCTCCCAACCGTCTAACCTGGCACTGATGCTAAGCCAGCTGAGGTAGTCCACGGCGAGCAAAACGGGACTGCAACCACAGAGCAAACCTTTTTCTGGGTGGGGAAGAACCTCACTACCCAGTGGATATACACACAGCACATATTTTGGAAACGTTTATTTCCATCTATGAAGTTACTTAATGCACACCTTGCTACAATCCCAGTGCAAACCAGGCTGTTGTTACCTGCTGCTGCAGCCCTGCCAAAAAGTGACAGCGAGAACGACTCTTCATGAGCCTCCTAAAGGTGAGACCTTTGAAGTCTAACTTGGACTTGAAAAGAGACAACTACAAAGGATGTGGTCTCTGCTTCATTAAAATAAGACGTTACAGGTTCTTGAGTTTATTTTGTTCATCGAAACTTGCCCTTTTAAGATTGAGGAAATAAAAACAAGCTGTAGAAACTACAAAGGAAGACAGTTACGAGGTACCTAAGGACAGCCAAAACCAGGGTTGGTTGCTACCAGACTTACAATTAAGCAACTTGCACCAAACTTCATAAAAGCTGAATTGTTTCATTACGCTTGCCAGAACAGGCTCTGTCAGTGGAACAATATTGTAAGCCGTATTTTAGAGGACTTCGTCTTACTTGATTTTTAATAGATCCAAGTAAGCAAAAGTCGGGTCTACACGGAATTTTGAGTCATGAGGAATAAAATCTTCAAGATCCAGTAAGTCCAAGATGCTTGAGATTGCTACGCTTCAGACACTCACCTCCAGAATTCTATCCAAGAGCAGTAATAATTCATATGGCCCGCCTTGCAGTGAGGAAGATCAGACAGAGGCAGAGTTCCTTTGAGTCGGTTTTTCCTGTAGCGTGCTCTACATTAACACGAAGGAAGAGAAACGACTGCATCTGAACATACTCTCCGATTTATAACTCCAGAGTGAACAGGCAGCAGCTAGCAAAGGAACCCCGAGTTTGGTTTGTTATTTCTACAAATAAGGTATTAACCTAATTACAGGTGCAACAAAGTATTTAAGAAAAAACATGTGCAGATGCCAACCTCCTAAGCACACAAGGCTTCCTGCTATGTTACATGAGTTAAATTATGAATTGAGCTCCATAGCAAATCGTTAAGATGGAAGTGATTGTATTTGGCGACATAAAATAACTTCAACAAACATGTGCTTCAGACCAGTTGGCTTCACAGAGTTCAAATGGGTTTCTCCCCAATTGAAGAAGAAAGGATCGAGAGCAGCCCTGCTGAGAGGGGCTTGGGGGTACTGATGGATGAAAAGCTGGACATGAGCCAGCAACGTGTGCTGGCAGCCCAGAAGGCCAACCGTACCCCGGGCTGCATCCCCAGCAGAGTGGCCAGCAGGGCGAGGGAGGTGATTCTGCCCCTTGACCCTGCTCTGGTGAGACCTCACCCTGAGCCCTGCATCCAGCTCTGGAGCCCTCAGCACAAGAAGGACATGGATCTGTTGGAGCGGGGCCAGAGGAGGACTACTAAAATGATCCGAGGGCTGGAGCACCTCTCCTAGGAGGACAGGCTGAGAGAGTTGGGCTTGTTCAGCCTGGAGAAGAGAAGGCTGTGGGCAGACCTTATTGAGGCCTTCCAGTACTTAAGGGGAAACCATAGGAAAGATGGGGAAAATCTTTTTAGTAGGGTCAGCTGTGACAGGACAAGGGGTAATGGTTTTAAACTAAAACGGGGTAGGTTTAGACTGGATATAAGGAAGAAATTCTTTACAATGAGGGTGGTGAAACACTGGCACGGGTTGCCCAGAGAGGTGGTGGAGGCCCCATCCCTGGACACATTCAAGGCCAGGTTGGACAGGGCTGTGAGCAACCTGATCTGGTTAAAGGTGTCCCTGCTCCCTGCTGGGGGGTTGGACTGGGTGACCTCTAAAGGTCCCTTCCAACCCAAAACATTCTATGATTCTCCTACAGCTTAACTAACCTGGTGTCAGCACTGAAGTACAGCGATTCCTGGTGGGCTGGAAAAGAGGAGGAGTCCTACAGAAAGCAGGTATTCCAGAGTTTTCTCAGCATCATCACAAACTGCGTGAACTCGCCAAGCTTTGTCAATAGACATTAAAACACATCTATAGGACAGCAGCTACTCAGGATGTTTAATAAATGATGTGGCCTTCTCTAATGTACCATGCACAATATGGCCAGCTCATCTTAGAAGACGACAGAAACGTGACAGTTTCAGAAAAAAATGACGGCGGATTCAGGACTGCAAAGAAACCTTCGCTCCTTTGTAAACAGCCACAATTTTCCCAGCCTAAAGGAATGTCATAATATAAGAAGGGGAAGAAAAAAAAAAAAAAAAAAGAGAGAGAGAGACAGTCCAGATAGCAGACGTAGCAGATGGGAAAACCGTTTTCCCATCTCACCACTGAATACCCCCAATTCGCTCACTGAATGCTAGGATTAGCAAATCCAAGCTACTCAGTTGTCTTCCACAAAGCAGACACTGTCAGTCTAATCTTCAGAGTAGAATTGCTGTCAACTCTTCAGGCTATTAAGTTATTATCCAGGAGAGATTTACTCACAGACAAGCAAACCAAAACAGAAGATTCAGGCAGGAGAGAGACACCTATCCATTTTGGAAGCTGAGCTGCTCTAAATAGATCTTACGAGAAGGAATAGTGTATGAAAAGCCAGGAGAAAATGGTGGTAATCTCATGCTGATGGTGCTTCATTGTTGGTTTTGCCAACTTCCAGAAAAAAGCCGCCTTTTCAAAGATGGTAGGTAGTGTCTGAAGAACCAGAAATCAAGCAGGTATTTTAGCAAGGAGTTAAAATAACCTCCTCCCTCTAAAAAAAAAAAGAAAAGAAAAAGAAAGGTCTAGGGGAATTTAATATGGAATATAGCGATGAAGCAGGCACAACGAGCCTAAGATTTTACGCCTCCATAGAATCACAGAATGGTTTGTGTTGGAAGGGACCTCTAAAGATGACCTAGTCCAAGCCCCCTGCTGCGGGCAGGGACATCTTTCACTAGATCAGGGTGCTCAAAGCCCCCTCCACCCTGGCCTTGAACCCTTCCAGGCATGGGCCGTCCACAACTTCTCTGGGCAACCTCCTTCCAGTGTCTCACCACCCTCATCATAAAAAGTTTCTTATGTCCAATCTAACCCTACCCTCTTTCAGTTTAAAGCCGTTGCCCCTTGCCCTGTCACTACAGGCCCTGGTAAAAAGTCTCTCTCCGAGCCCCCTTTATATATATTGAAAGGTTCGAAGCTCTCCCCGGAGCCTTCTCTTCTCCAGGCTACACAACCCCAACCCTCAGCCTTTCTCCATAGCAGAGGTGTTCTGTCCCTCTGACCATATCCACGGCCTCCTCTGGATCCACTTTAACAGGTCCACATCTTTCTTGCAGCAGGGACCCCAGAGCTGGAGGCAGGGCTTCAGGTGGGGTCTCACAAGAGCAGAGTCGAGGGGGAGAGCCACCTCCTTTGAGGCAATTCCTTTACACCCTGCAGACTGTGCTTTTCCACCACTGTAGACTGAAGCCTTTGACGGTCTCAGCTCTCTGCAGGTCAAGGTGACCACTGCCACGATTTCATCAAATCAGGAACTCTGCTGGACTCCAATCACATCTTCAGAAACTACCTGTTTGTACAGGAACACCCTACTAAATAACATTGGGAAGGAGCTGCTGCCTGCGGTCCACAGAAGTACAGCTAGCATATAATGGAGGGAAGTTCCTAGAGGCAAAATTCAGGCTGAGAATTGGAAAGTAATGACTGATAGGTGTGTGACAGCATCTCAAAGAAGTGCTCCCACGCTCAGGCTTGGATTTGTTAGGAACTGAGAAGGTTTTTGGACAACTGGAAGCCTGTACAAGAATGAGGACTGAATTAACCAGAATAGCACTTGGACACTGGCACTTGCAATCAAGATTGAAGGTTCCTCTGATTTTTCAGAAGAGGAGCAGAGAAAACCAGCAGATAAAGAGGAGCATATATCTGAGAACGATCCAGCTTTTGGGGTAAAGAAGTTGATTCATGAGAACTTCATCTCCTCAAAAACCCCTATAGATGGAAGAAGAATTAGCCATGTAAAAATCAGAAGCTGGAAAAATCAATACAGTACGAGTAAAATAAGATGGAAAGACAAAACCAAAGCACAAATGTGATTCTAGGCAAACACTGGAAGCCCAGAAGTAAGAGGGAGAAACTCAAATGTCTGTTTTTCAAGTGATAATATAGATGCAGCGGGTTCATGGAAAACACAGTGGAGGACAGGCAAGCCAATGGGACACTCAGAGCATACAAGGACTAAGCAAGCTTTTAGAGGATCTAAGCACCACCATGCCTGTAATCTAAGCTTACTGTGTTGGTAAGAAATACCCCGTAAATTAGACTTCCAAGCTTAGACCAGAAAACTAGACTCTCAGCCACCCAAGCAGTGATAGCAGCTGTGACCACGGGGTTGTACAAGCAGGAAACATGGCATTAAGTGGACACTTCAAATGCCTCTGTGTAAACTGGGCAAGCGTCAGGTCAACATACAAGACGAAGACTAAGTTCCTCAATAGCATAAAGCCACTCCTCCCTGGCAGCGGACAAGAGAAGCAGCAATTCCTGCCTTCACCTTGAACGGCAGCTGGAGTGCTGGTGCGAGCCCCTGCTGTGTGACCTGACCATGCCATAGGAGTAATAGAAGCCAATCCAGCTGGCACAGCAAAGCTAAAAGTCGAACAAGGAAACTCAATACAAATTAGTAAGGTTTTATTATTAAAAAAAAAATCCCATGATTTATTAGTGGGTTAAATAATCATTAGACAAGATCTCCCAAAAGTTAAAATTGTGTTTTACGCTATTTGTGCTGAGCTTGGCCATCGCCACTCTGCCTGCTTGACCCCAGTAAAGGAAGCCAAGCAAATAAGGCTTCAGGTGGCAAAGGACCACTCAGAAGACAGCAACAACCTCCCTTTATGTACGAAGTCACCCAGAAGGAGGATGGGGAAGTTCCCCCTGTAGTTTCCTGGTTAAAGCTGCACCAGAGTACCTGAAGGACACTTGCACCAGCTTTCACAGAGCGATTCAGAGGCATCCGAGCAACCACAAACCAGGCAGCCACACCAGGCAAATCAGAGCTGTCCTAAAGAATGGACTAGATGGACGCAGGGCTAATTATATTTTGTAAAATGAAGTCATGTCTCAGGAGTCAGTTGGAGGTTGTTGTCTGTCTTTTTTTTTTTTTCAGGAGGCAGAGAACATGAACAAGGAAAAGGCAGCTGATAGACTTCATTGAAAAAACCAAGCATACGACACAAGACCCTTTAAAGCACTTTGGAGAACAAAACTCCATAGGATAAAAGGAAAAATCCTTCACATACGCAAATAACCGGTTAAAAAAAGATAAGGAAGAGGGGAATAAAGGCATCAACTGGTCGGTTTGGTAGCAGAGTGGGCTCACCAAAGGATCCTGCTCTGCTCAGCTGTATCAAGCCGTGCAAGAGAAGGCAGTGCTAAGATGACAACATTCACTACTCTGAATGAATAATTCAGCATGATCAGTAAATAAGAGCAGTGACTCTAAGGAATTGCAGTAAAATCTCGTGATACGAGTGGGTGATACAACTCAAAGCACAGCACATCAGGAACAACCACCCTGACTTCAACTTAAAAAAAAAATATATACAACAGGCTGAACTCAAGCCAACACTGGGGAAGAGAAGGACACCAGGGCAACAGCAGAGTATTCCACAAAAGCGACAGCTCCATGGGTTATTTTGATCACTAACGAACACACAGAATGTCTGTAATTACACAGACAATAATATAGAGCAAAACACAAATCCACAGAGCACAGTGTTTTCTGAAGAGGCACCTGCAAACATAAATATCACCTGCTGAGCGATCAGCACCTCTGCCAAGCTCCCCTACTCACTCGCACCACCCCTCCTGCCACCCTGATCTCCGGGAGGCTGGAGCAGAGCCGGCAGCGACAAAACGAGCCAGGAGGAGGGACAAGGAAAGGAAAGTCTAAGCAGATGAGGACAGTTCAGCCCAGCTAAGAGAACGCCAGGAACAGAAAAAGTAGTTTCCCAAAATCACAAGTGTCACAGAGAAAGTGAAGAAACGATTCGTTCTGATTTTGCTTCTTGCTAGGTTTTTCTGGACACCCCGAGTTCTTGTTTTCCATATAAGAAGTATCCTACACACTTAGCGTCCAGCTTTGTGCATCTCTGTGCAAGGCAGTGAATACCAAATGGTTCAAAGCGAGAGGACAGATCCATGGAAGAGAAGTGCAAAGGTTACTAAATTCAAACACCTGGCTCAGGGGGTCATAAACTACTGGAAAGAGAAAAATAAAGCAGTATTTCCCCCGATTAGATCTGTATTTGTGTATTCGCCTCCACAGGCATCTGCTGTCAGTTACTAGTGAGCAGGATACTGGGTCGGCTGGATTCCTGGCCTCATCTGGTAGCACTTTTTAAAGCATTATACAGGATTTCATCTGTTAGCCTGAAAATACGCAGCAGCTGATTGCTTCAGAAGCGCTGGAAATTAGTTTAAAAACCACAAAAAAAGGGGGCAGCCTCAGTGTAAGGAAGGCAGCAAGTGGCTGTGGATGAGGCTGCACTTACGATCTCACCCAGCTCATAACCGCCCCCCCGCAACAGAGTTCTGCGAACCCGCCTGCTTGATCAATCCCACCAGAGTATTTTCCATCAGCGATTTTGGCACAGAAAGTCAAATTGGTGTCGATACAGAGAACTGGAACAGCATAGAAACTCCTGCAGAAGGGTAGTATAGATGGACTGGAACAAGGCAAGATCATACACTTTGCAGATATGCTGCTATGAACTGGAAAGATCTTTAATCCAAGAGGGGGGAAAAAAACCAAACAGGAGAGACACTGGATTTCAAGTTGTCACTGCGACCTGTGAACCACCAGTGTGATTCAGATGTGAAGGATACTGGCACAGAGAAATTACCTGCAGCACCACAGAGTGTCCCAGAGAGACCTCCCCTGCCATGCTGTTACCTGCTCCGGTCAGAGGCCTTCAGGGATTGGCTTTAAGCAAACATGTGCACAGAGGAGATCGACATAGAACCTGGAAAAGAGCAACTGCAAGGTTGGTGTGTGTGGTTTGAATGGAAGAAGCCAAGAGTTGAGCGCTTCCTGAAAGCACTGAATGAGAGAAGAGCTGTTCTTGTAAGCAGTGACACTGGCACAAGCACCAATAGGTGCCTACTCGCCACAGATAAATTTATTGTGAGAACCTAGTGAAAGTTTCCAACCACTGCAGCCAGAGGGTAACAGAAGAGCTTTCCACATGGAAAACACAGCAAGAAGCCCAGATTGGCCTAAACCAGCATGGACTTTAGGTCAGCGGTCCAAAATACGCAGCTGTAGACTTACAGAGGGAAGCAGAGAGCTGCGCCTTGTCTTCCTCACAGCCCAACAGGTCTTAAAAAATAAAAAAGGCACCAGCTGGACACTTTGCTGAGTCCAGAAAAAGCAATTTCAGGGCAGGCAACATTTGAAGCAATACTTGTATCTAAACAAAGTTTAGGGACTTATAGAAAGCGTAAGTGTAAAACACCGATTTTATCAAGTGGACAGTCTAAAATTTCATGGGAGTTGGCAATATCAGCTGTACCAGGGTACTGCTACCCCAGCGGCCAGAACTTCAACAGGGAGAAGAGAGATCTGCCCAGACAGCTCTCACCATGATCCTCCACACTATTTAAGTACATCAGGGTTGGGTTTTTTTAATAAGAATTTTTTTTTCCTCTACATACCACAATATTTAAATTCCAGATCCTTTCTTATCTCGTTGCACCTTGCTGGCCACCTTCCCCGTACAAGAACTCTTGCTGATATTTATCACTTGGCAGCACCTCTAGCTCGTCCCTAACTCAAAGAGCTCTACCGTCAGCCCAGCTTCAGATGGACAAGACCACTCTGCACAACTGTCTACAAGAGCAACATTAATAAAACCCAAATTCTCCCATCATAAATGTTTCGCCACATCGGCAACACTTCCAAAACTTCAGGAACTGGCAAGCAGCAAGGAATCTTCCACAGCTTTTGCAGCCTGAAGAAAGCAGTCTCCCTGAACCTGTAACTCAAAGGCGCTCTTTGTATTTTTTAGAACGCGCCTGTGGGAAAGCACTGCTAATATTTGATAAGAGCTTCGGGACGGGAACAAAGCTCACACTTCTCCGTTCACCCATTGCCCTCTTCCAGCAGGTTGACAGAGACCAAGTTACCAAGACAGCATTAAAACGGGGATGTGGAGAAGACATTTATTTAGGGAAATCACAGCCAGTAGCTGGGAGAAGGAAAAGACAAGTCCTGAAGAACTTTGGGAGTGGCAGCATAAGCTGGTTACACACACGCATTAGGTCACTGATAAAAAAAAAAAAAATTCAAATCTGAGATCACACCCATGACAGAATGACTTCAACCAGACCACTGCCAGCCTGATAAGGAGAAAGGGAGAAAACCTCACGTGAAGTCCGGACGTGGGAGGCAGGGGTGTTAACGACTGACTGCGAGCTTGGACTCGGCACACAAGGCTTCCTACGGGCTGACAAGCCACCGCGGAGAAGGACTGAAGAGGACGGTCGCCAGCGGCAGAGCAGGTCGGGATGGGACCATGACGACCCCAGGAAACACGCTAATGGTCAGATACGGTGCCGGCCCGGGGACTGCGATCAGGTTTAGAAAAAAAGAGTTCCCAAGGCACCCACAGCTCCGTTTTCGGGGGAATCCACCGCCCACCAGGGACGCCTGGCAGTGGATACCCCCTGGTGCGGGGCCCTCCCCTCCCAAACACACCCGTCAGCCGCTCGCAGTCCCCCGGCACCGGGGAAGGCCGCCGGTGAGGGAGGCGGTGCGGGGTCAGCGCCCTCTCCCCGGGCCTTTTCCCCTCGCCCACGCCCCGGGGCTCAGCAGACCAGCGGCCGGGTCCCTCAACGGTCTCCCGGGAGGCGTTAAGGCAGCCCTCGCCGGCCCGGCCCTCCGCTCCGCGAGCCGGCCCCGCGCGGCTCCCCCACCCGGCAGCAGCCGTTCACGCCGGGCGCACGACGGCCGCTCTCCCTCTGAAGCGGCGAGCCCCGCGGAGCCTCCTTCACCTCCGCCGCCGCGGGAGGCGCAGCCCCGGGAAGGCTGCCGGGCCGCGCCGCCGGGCGAAGCGAAGCGGCCGCCCCCGCCCAAGCACCTGCCGCACCCGTACCTGTCTCCGGCGGCGCTGAGCTCGGCGGGCGGGCTGGGCTGGGCTGGGCTGAGCTGAGCTGAGCTGGGCTGGGCCGGGCCGGGCCGGGCCCCGCCGCTGCTCTCCCCGCGCCCCGCCGCGGCTCCTCCCTTGGCCGCGCTCGACGGGGAGGGCCCCGACCCGGAAGCGCTCACCCCTTGGCCCCGCCTCGCGGCGAGCACCGCCCTATGGCAGCAGAGCGCCCGCGCCGCCCACGACCGCTTCCGGGGCTCCGCAGCGGCGGGTTCACCCTAGCAACCGCGTTCCGTTGCTAGGGCGGAATGGGCGCCCGGCGCCGCAGTGGACAAGGACGCGGTGGAGCGGGGCGGAGGGGCGAGCGAGCGGAGCCCAGGGGGTGCCCGTAACGAGGGCCGCGAGACGCCTTCGGGAGGGGGCAAGGCCCACGGGACAGAGCCCAGCCCGCTGGAGGCAGTCGCCCGGAGCCTCCCGGGGCTGCAGAGGGCGGAGCGGGACCCGGCGTTTTCCCGACGGGCGCTGTAAATGGCAATAAACCTGGAAAATGGTTAAAAAAACCGCCAAACCCCACCGTTGAGGAAAACCTTCATCCCCAGTGTGCGGCTCACCTGCCCCCAAGCCCACGGGCGATGGCGTTGATGCATGGCCCCGGCCAAGAATGAGCCACAGATAAATGGTGAAAAAAGCACTGAGAAAAATTTATTGAAAATTTGAATATTTTGAAAAATCACCTGGAAAAATTTGTTTCCATCCAGAATTTAAGCGTCAGGATTAACATTTTCCTCCTGTTCCTTAGGCCGGGCTTATAAATTTTCCCCTGGCGCCGTAATTAAGTGGAAAGTAAAGCCCAGTTTTAGTAAAAGCTGCTGATACCTCACTTTACCTTTCTCCTTATTTTTTCTTTTAACGTCTACCTGCAGGCTGCCGACTCGGTTACGATATCGCACCTTTTAAGTCACCGATACCAATATCAAAAATAGAACATCTTGTTGTATTGTACCTAAAGGGGGCCTATAGGAAAGATTGGGAAAATCT
>BOSO01018083.1:0-28336 GCA_018403395.1 Gorsachius goisagi | reverse complement strand
AAGCACATCCCTATGCTGCTCGACCTAATACAACCTCCCAAGGCAAAACTCTTCAAAAGCCTTTGGAAAGGCACCACCGGCACGGCCCGCGGCTGCTGACGCTGCCTGGGAGAGACCCCATCTAAACTGGCGCTTTGCGAGGCAGCGCCTGCGCCGTTTCGGGGAGAGAGGCGTAGGGTAGGGGTTAAAAGGTCCCGATGGTCTGAGTCCTGGGCTGCCTTCCCCAGCATCGTGGTCATCGGGAGTGCTGGTACAGGTTCCCCACCACGTACAGAACGCATTTATTCCTTTCTTTAAATAACCAGATGAGATGGCTTTGGGCTCGAAATGACCTCAGGTAGGACCGCAGCCTCTCCGTGATGCCAGCTGTGGCCAGGGCTGGGCACCCCTTACTGACTTCAGTAACGGAGCAGTTCCCAGGAGAAACGCAGCGTTGGCGCTGAATGAGAGCACTTAGGAGTAGGAAGTGAAGATCTTAGATCTTTTCTGTATCCAGATAAAAGTGCAAAGAACATTTATGGCGCTGGGGTATAATTATCAGGGAGATCTTAGCCATACTGGAATTTTTAGGCCAGTCTTCTGCAAAGTATCATGGAATATTAATTCTGCAGAAAGCCGCCGAGTCCAGGATTTTTTCTCAGCTCAAAGTCTGAGTCATTTGTCTTGTTTCAGAACGTATATTGCATGCTGTGTAAAATATATTTGTAAAAGTAATTTTGTGGGCACAATAATAGGGAAAACAGTACTTAATTAGAAAAATAACGTAGAATTTCAGTGCCCATTTATATGTAATGTAAATATTATTTTCCAAAAGAAGAGGTATAAAATTTTCACAGTCGGCCAATTCTTTCTGCAGTCGTGCTGCCAGTTAAAACAAAGAGACAAGTCAGCCACAGAAAATCTGTTTGGTTGCTATCAGCGCGGTTAATTAGAACTCGTAAGAATAAATCCAAGGTCTGAACTTGTGTTGCAGGTTTGAGGAATTTTGTATTTTTTTTTTTGTTCCAGTCACTGGGAAAGGGTAGAATTAAGTCTCAGGCCTTGCAATTCTTTATTCTAGACGCTAAGACCCTGTTTCTCAGCTACCTTGCTCCTGGTTACCCTCCGTGCTGCTCGCAGCCCCTTCGCCGCGGGCTCGCTGCCCGTGCCCGACCCGACGGCAGCCGCGCTGGGGAGTGGGCTCGGCAGCGTCCGTGCGGTTTGGCAGTCGACCCCGGTATCGTGGGGTTTCCCCCTTTCTTAAGCTCTGAAGAGAAATCGTCAAACTGAAGGAGACAGCTGAAGAGGCTTTAGGATTTTTCTTGGAATTGGATTCTGTCCTTTTTGCGGGAAGAGCAAACAGTTTTATTTAGCAGAGCACTAAGGCGTTTATTCTTTTGTTAATAATTTTTACAGTACGAAACGGTGACCATATTGTTGGAACCACGATTGTTTAAACTTAGTTTGATTAAACGAGTACACCTCACTGACAAATAAAACAACCAAGTCAAAACTGTACGTAACGTTTCTTCGCGTCATCCAGCCCTGGGATGATTTATCACAGATCATTTTCTCAAGGCTGCGCTTTTTAATCCCGTGACTTTTTGCTCCTAATAACAAAGTCGGAGGGAGGAAGGCGCCGCTCGGCACCGTGCGTGCGCGCGGCTCTGCCGCCCTTGCCGTGGTTCGCAGCCGGGCAGGGCTGGGCATCGCAGCCAGCGCCGGCCCCTCGCGGCGTGGGCACGGCGGGTGGGACGGTGCCCCGGGGGTCCCGGGTGACCCCGCCAGCCAAGCGGGGACGAGTTGGTTTTTGAACCCCGCCAGGTGACGCAGGCACCTTTCTGAGCGTAAGGGACCTTCGGTGGAAGGGGCCAGCTCGGTGACCGATGCTGAGAAAGAAATCACCCGGTGGAGGAGATCAACCCCCGCCCTCCCGAGCAGCCTGCTGCCACATCATTTTCCATCCCTCTGATGGTTTTTAAATTGAGGGGGGAAAAAGCTGTTGCGATAGTGTTGCTAAACACTGCAGAACGTATTTCCATCTAAAAACCTTCCTAGATGGGAAATTCCAGTTCATAATAATTTGGAGAAAAACCTGTAGTAGAACTTGAACCTATTAACTGTTAAGAGTTTGCTTTGAGCTCGGGGGGAAATGATCTATCTCGATAGGCACGGCAAAAACAATGAGATCTCAGGCAGGTTTTACAGATGACTTTCTTTTTAAGAATAATTGAGTCATTTTAATGATAAGCATTGCTTGGCTTCTTTGAGTGGACTGCATGTAATTAGTTGTAGCTTCAACTTTGAAATGTTTTGACCGAAAACGTATCATTTAGCTCGTAGATTTTTTTTTTTCTGGCGCCTGCCTTTTAATATTTGTTCATTTTCTGCAGCACGCAACTTTGCTCCTTCAGGTCAAATTCCAGCTCCAGCTCGGTTTCCTTTGTTATCTCGATTGTTTCCTTCAGGATGAGGGAGAATAATTGCACGGAACATCTTTTCCAAGCAGCTGGAGTCAAATTCCAGCTGACTGCAGCACCTGCGAAGACGGTGGCTCTGCCTCGGGCTGCGCGGTGCCGTGCCAGCCAGGGCTGCCGCGTGCCGCTGCGCTCCGGCGTGCTCAGACTCGTCCTGGTAACGCTCCTGCCCTTCTGTGAGCTTCAGATGGCAATAATGCCCGTGAATGCAAAGTGTCTGGTTTAGACTAATTAGAGGGATGATTTGTGAAACGCTGGCTATTTATTTAATTAATCACCAGCACAAAGCTATAAAACCCATATTTTAAAAATCCCTGTTAGTTTGCCATGTGGTTAATAGATTGTGGCACATTAAAAAGTGACATGGTGATGTATTAAAAATGTTCCACCTAAGGTTGGCTAATGTCCTCGAGGAACTTAAGCTGTCTGCTTTATGCAACAGAAGCATAGGATTAGGGGCTGATCTGTTCAAGGATTGAATATTTCTGAAAACATTCGTCTTTGCTATAGCATCTGTTCATTAAAATACATCGTGGCACATTTCTTATCGTACAAATAATGGTTATGGTGTAGTTTTAATTATAAGTTTTTGTTGCATTTTGTTATTGCAAAGAATAACTCTATTCCTCAGTATTAAATTGTAATGTTTATTACTAAGTAAAATATAAATAATTCCTCTAAAGTAGGCCATTGCTCCTCTTCGCTACACGGGAGCCGAGGATGGATTCGCGTTACGGATGCGCTTTTGTTGCAGCTCTGGCAATTGTATTTTGATAAATCTGAGCGTATGTTTTCATTCTTCAGCAGAACTGTTGGAGCTGAATAGATAAGGGTTTCGCGTCCGCGGCGAGCTCGCTGCCATCGCAGGCGCTGTGAAACCCAGCCCTCCGGAGGGAGGCAGCTCCAGGCCCCGCGTTTGGCTCCGGCGGCGCTGCCGGGAGCGTGCTCAGCCGCCGGGCGCCGCGGGGTTAAAGGGGGCCTGGGTCCATTTGTCCTAAAACTGGGACCTGTGGGAAAGTGAAGGAGGCCTGGGCTGCAGAGGGGACGGACGCGGGTTTCTCTCTCCGTTCCAAATAAAATTTACCAGGAAAAAGTAGGAAATCATATTCATGGCACTTTAAGTAAAACATTTTTTTAATTCAAAGGGAATTGTATAAATGAAGGCGTGTTAATATGATTGAAATACCCCCTTACCAGAATTACACGTCTTATTCTTTGCTCAGGACTTACATAGCTTTATTAATGGTGGGAGCGAATGCCAAGAAGGAGCAGGCAGTGATTTGGGATACTTGATGATGTGGTTATATATGTAAATCACGGTTTGGAGGTGCACATAAAAATCCGTTCAGGTGGAAGCGTGGAAGGAAACTGTCCAGCTCTGGAGGTTATGTTTCTCAGCTGTGTGTTGTATAATTAACTGGTACATTAGGAGGGGGGCGAGAATAAAACATGAGTATGTTAATGCAGCCTGGAGCTGATGTTGTAGTGATCATTGCAATGCAGATAACGCATTTCTCATAACTGCTGCTGCCTACTGGAGCCCTTGAAACATCTGGACCTTTAATTGAAAAATAGTGTGGTGCTGTACGAAGCAGACACGCTAAGTGAAGTCAACAATTTAGAATAAAAAATAATAGTGTGTTATTTACCTTGTAGTTAAATATTCATACTTTGTTATGCTTTGTATAACAGGAAATTACTGGGTTAAATTTTTATGAATAGTGACAGTGTGAATAAGATAAATTAAGTATTTAACAACGTTAATGGAATTTTACATTGTGATCTGCTAACTCTGCAGCACAAGCGAGGGTCGATGCAGAGGCGAATCCGCTCCTTAGAAAGGAAAAAGTTTGAAGCCCCCGCTGCCCGTGCTGGGCCGGGAGCCCCAGTGGCCTCGCTGGGGGCGTTTTGCAGAATTGACTTAAGAAGAACAGAAGTAATCGCGTGGCTCTAGGAGTGAAAAACGCCACCGCTGGCTCAAGCACCTGGTGGAATAAATGTCGTTCGTACTCCGCCGTGGCGGGGCGTGGGGCGGCGCATTGGGGAGTGGAAGGGGCAGAGCTGCCCTGTGCTTTCCCACCAACGCTCAGGCTTGGCGTGGTGGCTCTGCGTGTGAATGTCATCACAACCAAAGGACATTTTCTCCCGATCTGTTGCGATACTGTGCGAATAAAACAAACAGACTATGTTACAAATGTTTAGCCATCGTATTTCGTTAGGAGCTCTTCTGCCCAGCTCACCAAAACCCACCAGTCGCAGCTGGTGGCTCGCCACTGGTAGCGTGGGGCTCGGGTGCCGAGGCTGATGAGCGTGTTCATCCTTCTGCGTCGCTGCCAGTGTGTTTGCCCCGAACCGTGCCGACGGGGGCTGCAGGGTGAGGGTTTCTTCTGCTTATTGAAAGCACTTAAGGTATTTGATCATCTAAGCTTAAAAAAAATTATTTTTTTTTTTTTTTTTTAGCTGACCCTTCTTTTTCTGATCAACCCCTCAAAAGTTGTTTTGGTTATGAGTGAATAGGACTGGCTGGTTTATTCCCACTTATTTGGGATGAAGGAATAATTGCGCTTTTTTTTTTTTTTTTTTTTAAGTCAAGAGCTTAGAAAACAATGGTTTTCAACGATCGTCTTAAAAAAATATTGTCCTTCGTATTGGCATGAACATCTGTGCCCTGGTCCGTTAGAACTTCTGTTTGCATTGTAAATGCTGAGTTAATATATTTCAATTTTTTCCCCTTCATGTATCTTCTATATGTTGTTTAAACGCACATGTGAGTAAGTCATGTTTAGGAGGTGATTGCTGGATTACGTCATCTGTTAAATACCCTAAACAAAAAAAACGTTTCACTGAGTTTAAAAGTGAGAAGACATTTTACTTTTGGGAAGGATAAGCATTTATTGCCATTTTGTGCAATGTTTAGCATTGTTTTCTGGGAGGTGAGTCAACGACTTGAATTAATTATAATTACTGAAGAGACGTATACTGATTGAGCAAATAAAGTAGTAAGCTCAGTCGTGCCAAGGCCATCTAATTAAATGCTAACTTTGGAGAAGCTGGATGTGCATGAAAGATTAATTTTAAGAGGTTTTTACGACTCTCACCAAGTAATGATTCAGTAAAATCTTTGCATTATATCATTAGAACATCTAATCTTAAAGTGATAGAACATTTAGTCACAGAACTCCATTGTACAGGAAGATGCCATAAATTATTATTGTTGAGAATTAATCACTTTTCTCTAAGAAATGTTTATGGACTTTGTTTTAATTTGCCACTGCGATGCGCGGTGAAGCCCATCGGAAGCGAGAAGGACGCGGCTCACGCGTTCCGCTCGGGGGCTCTTCGTCAGCTTTCCCCTGTGCAGGCACCTCCGGGCTGGGCTTGGGGGGAGCTCCCCCAGGGAGGGACAGGACTGTCCCAAACGTCCGCTGTCACCTGGGGGAGCAATGGCCCAACGATAATCAATTCAAGATATACATCCTCTGGTATCGGAGTGGGGGGTGGGTTTTCTCATGGACTTTAATTAAAAGTTGGTTCTAAATCTTAGAAAGGCTTCTTACGTTGAAAGATTTGGTAGAGTTTAAATACGTGTTTTTATCTTTTTTAATTTAAAATGCTGGGTTTATATTTAAAGCATATTAATTTTATTACAGAACGTTATTTAATGATAGATATTTTTAAAACTGTATGTAGCCATTGAAAATCGTTCTGTGTGCAGTTTTCCTGTCATAATTGTAGTAACCAGTTTTTTTATAATTAAACACCACAACTCACAAATACAGTCCTTAAAAATCCGTGAAAATTCATCATTGGAGTTGCCTGTCAGATCCTTCACTCATGCTCTTGTCTAGAAGTACCAGCAACATATGTACGTGCTGTTGGTGCTACTTATGTTCTTGTAATTAGCCCGACTGCTGTCATTACACATCCCCAAATATTACTGTACTGGTTTGCGGCCGCGTTTATTTTAGACAACATGAGAAGCGTGGATTCGCAGGCGCGGTAGTCTTAGACACCAGGTTGTTCTTTTAGAAGAAATTTGTTTATTAATGGGAGTAACTTCCCTAAGCTTAGGTGCTGTTATCAAAGTGCATAAAGATACATTGATCCGCTTAATTTAAATTATAAAAAAAAAGTTTGTGGATTCAGCAGACCGTACTTCTCAGCAATGTCAAATAATGGACATAGTTCTGTACAGCTCCTGAAGAGCAGCAGAAGAGAATAGCCATGATGTGCCAAAGAGCTAGGACATGCCAGCCACCGGGAATTCTGACGGCAGAGGTAGAGAACTCAGAAACATAAAAGAAGTGAAGTGATCTGTTTATGTGCACACCACATTAGCAGTGATTTGGAAAGTAGTATCCCTGGGGTTTTGCCTCTTCACGCCGGTGCACGCTGCATGGCGCCGCGTCTCCTCCAGTGAGCTGCAGACGACGAAACGTCGTCTTTGCTGTGAGTGAGGTGGAAATGCTGTAGAAATAGCAAACGGAAGTTTTCGTAGGGTCGGGCTGTAGGAGAGCACTTAGGTAGCCTTGAGAGAATCCATTAATAAAAATACTAAGAAAAATGTCTATGATTTATTGTATGTTTTTTGTGTATCCGGTTACTCCTCTTTTCCTTAAAGGGTTGGTGGAATATAACATTTCAACAATAAAAGCTTAATGGAATCAGATTTGTGATTTCCTAGAAAATTAACGAGATATTTTGTCAATTTTATTCCAGACTTCATTTGTCAGAATATACAGTGTCCAGTGACAAGCTAAAAGAATTTTTTGACAAATTAACTATGCCACAGGTGACAGATCAGGAAAATGTTAATTTAACATCCCCTTTATGCTTCCCAGATTTATTGGAGGCTATTAAGGAAACTCCAAATGGTAGGGCCCCTGGCCCTGAATAGATTTTCCATTGAATTTTATACAGGATCTATTAATAAAAGTTTGATGCTGCCTTTTTGAATACAGGTAATTGTACTTTGTCTTCTGGGTCTCCTCAGCGTTTACAGTTGGAATGCAATTTGTAGTTGGGAGAAGAGAAGTCGTTACGCTTCCAGTAGCGTCCGTAATCTGGTTCTGAATGATTCCTCCGAAAGAAGAGGCCACGAGCGCCGTGTAAACCCCACAGGTGATTCCTAGTTAAATCCAGCGTGGCTGGGTCTTTGACTCTTGGCCACTGAGACTCATAATTGGATCCCTTTCGTTCAGGCCCACCACCTACAAACCTTACCGAACGAGCCTTTTGTGCAGGTTGGTAATTGAGCTCTCTGGGATTTCCTACACAATTAGTATTTCACAGGATCAGACTAAGAATATGGATTCATTCCATCCTGTAGACAGGTACCTGATGTTTTGGATTTCTAACGCTGGTTCAGAACAAATATCATCAATTTGCAGTAAACACGGTGGTGGTTTCCTCCAGACCCCCTTGAACGTGGGGACTGATGGGTCTAAGCCTTGACCCACGTGTTTATAGGCCCTGCTAATGTTTCCTACCCAACGTGGCAATGAATGACTAACGGAGTCTAATCGGCTTCCAGAGGCTTTTCAGCCTCTCTGAGATCTTAGGGCAATCAGTTTCACAGCATTTTTAATTCATAAAAATATTTCACTCACTTTTTTTCAGGCTCCAAGTATCATAGTGATGCTTGTGAGCCATTTCCCGGTTCCACTGCTGTTGGCGTTGCTCCCCTTGCTCAGGGAGCAGTTGGAATCCCAATGCGTGCGCAAATTGGCTCTGGTTTAAGTCGTGGGCCTGTCACAGAACCATAGAATCACTTTGGTTGGAAAAGACCTTTAAGATCATCTTGGGTAAGAGAGCAAAGATATCGGTGATGGAGGAGTTTGGACAAGCAAGATGGTAAAAACAGACTGGAGGAGGTAGGGGAGCGTTAGAGATGGGGAAGAACAAAGAAAAGTGTCTTTAAAAACCAACCAAGACAACGCAGCAGCAGAGCGCAGGGCAAGGGAGGAGCAGCGCTGTGGAAGGTAGAGCAAGGGAAGTTGCCATCGTATTTGTGATAGCTGTGAGGTCAGGGACCCTAGGATGTGTTTATTTTCTAAATACACACGTTTATTGGATTATGAGTTTATGAAACAGTTGTACTTGTAGTGGCTAATGGGATAATCTTGTCTTTTTGGTTATTAGTTACAGTTCTTGGCACGCCTGTCCTCTGGTTTTATGCTGTGAACATCCGTCGCAACCTTGGCATCGACTCGCGCATCTGGTTGTCAATTTTTCTTGGATTTTCCATTATCAGGACTAAGCATTACTTAGGATTCTGCCATCCTTGGGTTTAAATATGTGACTCACTTCGCGTGCCAGGGAGTCACATTCATTTCCTTGATAACTGCTATTTACTCATCCAAATGCAAATGTGGTTGCAACAACAGGTCTCCCGTCCTGGCTGGTGTCTCCAGGCGCGACCACAGCCCGAGCGATGCTCGCAGCCGCGGGTGTGTTTTCGGGCAGTCCCCTGGTTGGCGTTGGCACCTGGGCAAAGACAGGGGATAGACTTGAGACCGGTGATTCGTTACCTGACACCGGCTTAATTCCCCTTAAAAATAAGTCCTGTAAGTAGGAAAGCAAGAGGAGAAAGAGAGAAAGAAAACAAGACCTGCGTATTTTTTAGCAGCTCTTGGTTGTGTCAATGATTTCCTTGGAGAGATAAGGTCACGCGTATTCTTCTTACCTTAGAAACATGGGAAGAGGAGGTATCTGCACTATGAAAATGCTTTCTGAAAAACCGAAATTCATTATATTTGGATGTATTTTAATAATACTTTTAGCTATGCTAGTATGAATAACTTTAATCTTTAAATTCCTATTATTTCTCTAATTTATAATCACACCGAAGGATCAAATGGTTTTTAACAATATATTGAAATTAGCACATGGCATTTAACCCCCTGTTTTATACTCTCATCATAGATTTATAGCATTGAATGCTTTTATTCTGTTACTTAGAATTCCGAGTGATTAATTCGAATAATACTTCCTTCTCTCAAGGCCCATGTACGTATAGCGAGAGATACGGTTACAGCAGGGCTGCTTTTGAAGAGGGGATCAGGACGTGCAGTCCTTTGTCTGTTGAAAAGATTACTGATTTGAAAACGCAGCCCTAGCTGCGGCTGATTAAACTTTTTTTCTTGTAATGCAAACTTTATAGATCTTTATGTTGCTATGTATTTTATGTTCTATTTAATTGTTAATCTCCACAGTGCCAAATAGATTTTTTTTTTTAATACCGTAAGTTCCAATAAAACCCAATATTAGTTAATCCTTCTTGGTTGTCTTCAAACAGCTCAATGACTCAGTTGTAGGTGTGATTTTGTTCTCTGGGCAAACCGAGGTCAAGCCTAAGGTTTATTTTTAAATGTCATCTTAACCTCCCCGTACACTCGACGTTCATTTTTGCCACAGTTCCCCGCTTAGGTTGTGTTGGATTTCCAGTTTGATTTCCCTTGGACGAGCAGCCCGTGCTGGCTGTGCCCTGAGCTCTGAGCTTTGGGGGGGTCTCTGAGTTGCCGGCGTCTCTCGGATCCCAGTTTCGGTCTCGCCGGTTGATGTCTGCAGACCGCGGCCGGCTGCGGTGGGCTCGTCCTTGTCCTCCTTTCTGCGGGAACGTGCTGGCCGGGCTCCAGTCTCCCCTTGCGCGTAGGCTGAGCGTTTCCCTGCGTTTTCCCCCGTTGTGCATCCAGGTGTGAGCTCCTCTGGCTCCGCTTGGTGCGGCAGCAGGGGAAGGCGAAGGGGAGAGGAGGAGGAGGAGAGGGGACCCAAACTGCTGCTAGAGGGGATCTAGAGCGCTGAAAAGCAAGCAACGCTGGCAGCCCTGGGGTGTTCCAGCACCAGAGTAACTGGCAATGAGGTCGGCCGCTTTGGTGCTGCCGCGGAAGCTGCCTCGCCGTGCCCGGGTACCGAGGGGGGGGGGCTCGCGGAGGGCTGCGGCACGGGCAGCCGGTCGTGCTGCACCCAAGGGAGCTGAGCCTCCCAAGTAGGGGGCAAGAACCACAGAAGAAAGCAGAAATGTAGAAACAAGGATAACGCTAGGACTAAATGCTTGTGGAAAAATGGCTTTGAGGTTTTAGGGGGGCTTGTCAGTTCCCTACCCCCCCCTGCAACCCCACTCTTCGTACTACTTTCTCTTTTTGTTTTTGGTCCTGCAAGAACATGGGGGTTTGCAGTGAAGTTCAGACTTTTTATGGAAATCTGTGACATCGTTGCCAAATAATTTCATATCGTTTTTACAGATGCATTTAACAGTAGTAAAAGAATTGGGATTTAATCATTCAAGCTTCTTCCAATTTTAAGTTGTAACAGTTTATTTTAATCTTTCTCCTGAAAAGAATTCCATCCGTACTGGGTTTTGTATTAGCTCTGTCATGCTTGTTCTTTTATACATTCTAATGAAATATATTTTCTCGACAGGGTCACGTTGGTACAACGGCAACCAAAAAAATTGATGTCTACCTCCCACTGCACACAAGCCAAGACAAACTGCAGCCCATGACAGTCGTGACGATAGCAAATGCCAAGGTGCATGACCTGATTGGACTAATATGCTGGCAATATACAAGTGAGGGACGGGAACCAAAACTGAAGTAATGTTCTTTCTTTACTACCTCTTGATCTCTAATTTTCTCCTCTGCAGCCTTTTTGCATAATGAAATGGATTTCCATGTCAATGTTTTTATAGATAAATCTTAGAGAAACCACCTACACATTTATCAGTATTTCCTTTTGAGCGGGACACCTGCACCGATAGCCATTTCTCTTTCAATTAAACTCCCGCGTACTGTATAAGGATAAGCATATGAAACCACGGATCTGTAAATGAATCATAATTTCAAAATGCTCTATGTAAAAATAATATAAATCTCAGCTCTTTTGGTGTCAAGGAGACATTTTTTATTTTATGTCCCATCTATTTTTTTGGTAGTGTTCTTAATGGCTGAGATCACAAGGATGTCAAATAAAACCCAGAACCCATCTGTAACCTCTTCTCTTGTTCGTTCCGGGAGAAGGTGCTCAGACTTTGGCTCTGGTTTGTCTGCACGGTACCAGTTCCTCCGATGGATTCATGGAGAGAGGAATCGCTGTATGGGGTGACCGTGGGTCTTGGAAGCACTGTTAGTGTTCCCCAGAAGGGCGCTTTTCTTTCCGGGCTATCATCCTGGAGATAGCACTGAAGTAAAGATGCACAGAGAAGGCTCCTGAAAACAACATGAATACCAGTTTCCTTCGAAGGTGTGACTAAGGCCAGGTTGGACGGGGCTCTGAGCAACCTGATCTAGTTAACGGTGTCCCTGCTCACTGCAGGGGGGTTGGACTAGATGACCTCTAGGGGTCCCTTCCAACCCGAAACCTTCTATGATTCTATGATTAAAATTGCATTCTTTAGTTCAAAAACCTCTGTCGTGCAGTATTCTGTAATTTCTACAGGACTTTGACCTCGGTCACATTGGCTCTGTGCTGTAAAGAGCAGCATCTGCGCTGTCCTCAGAAATTTGAGCTTCAGTTAGTCAATGGGTTTTTCAGTATCTTTGGTTATCATTGCGTCCTCTTCAAGGTGAGAAAGTTCTGCCCCTAGGATTCCTGTGGCTAAATGATGGATTGGATTTGCTGGGATGGAGAGCTAGTGTTGTTTAGCGAGGGCCGTTACGTTACGGTAGGTGACATCAGGTGTATAAAACAGGTACTTGGGAGCCGCTCCTCCGAGCGACTTTGGCTTTAAAACAGTTCTGTAAAATACTTCAGTTTTTGCTGGGTCATAAAATAAGAACTTAAAATAGTTTGTTATGGAGTTGTTAGTAACAGATGCTAGCGGGTGACTTTCTGGTGCAAAGAAGGTCAACCGTTTGGTTTGGTTTTTTCTATAGGAGCCAATTTTCACTTTGTTGTTGTTCCTGGAATGTTTGATGGATGGGTTTTTTTGGTACTTAATTCTGCAGTTTGCTCTTTCAGCATTTTTCAGCAGCGTTTGAGGACTCAGTAGTCTTCCCTGCTCCTGTAGCACGACCGTAAGGGGGGGAAGGGGGTGCTGAGAGGTGACCTGCCCTTCTTCAGGGTCAGCTGATTTCTCTTCAGTAGATGTAGGGCAACCCAGAAAGCAGCCCCTCTTGAAAATAGTTTTGTGGATATTGTTGCCTTGGATATGGGATTTCCCTTAGCTCTTCCCGACAACCATACAAGATGTTTCAGCGGTTCAACGCTTCAGTTTGGTTTGTCCTTTTTTTACGCTGGAGAAGAAATACAAAATTATTTGCAGATGGTGCCATTTAATTTGCTGTTATTAATTTCTGTTCGTTATATCCTAAGTTCGAAAAAGTGTCCCTTGTGTATGATTAGCTTATTTTTTAATGAATAAGACAACACTAATGTGAGTCTTAGGACACAAGTATATTTTTCAGGAGCACAGCACACCCCAGATGGAACATTGCCCATGAGTAGAGGTGTTCCATGAGACATCGTTGCCCACGGCAAAAGTCAGCAGTGGGAGGAAACGAGTTTCACTGCCTGCCTGGAAGGATAAGCTGCTGTGATGTGTCAAAGAGTGATCATGACCAAGGAGGCTGTCTAATGTGATCAAATCTCAGGACAGACAGAATAAAATAAATAACGGAGGCATGAGTTCCCGAGAACAGGCTAACAGCAGCAACTGTGAATCGGGGTACAAAGCTCAGAGGAAGGGGCAGAGCCTTGAGATTACAAGAAGTTTGTTTTCTTGTGTAGTTCCTAATTATTTCTCATGTCTCCGTCATCTTTTTTTAGCATCGCTGGCTGCCTGTCCTACAGCAAGGATTGATTTAACTGTAGACTAATCCTCACCGTTTCCAAATAAGAAGAGAGCTTGTGTAGGTTGCACATTCTACATTTGCTATTTGCTCCTGATTTAGTCTGTTTGGAGTATAAAAGGAAAAATCAGGGTCATTGTGCACTAAAATACATATTGGGAATGCTTCCGATCTGGTAGGCAGTGCGTGCAGAATGACAAATGGACCTACTGGTGACACAACCCGAGGATAATGAGGTGGTTGTAGACTTTGTAATTAAGAGAAACAACCCCTCTGTCTTTAGGAAAAGAATATATTACTGCCTGATTCCTTTTCCTGGAAGGTAGATGTGAGAGTCTGAAATGAGTGAGTACTAGGTGACAGCTTTGAGAACGCTTTGTGTGCAGTTAGGCTGCCCATTTTTATTATAATTGGATTATATTTGTCTCTATTCAGTGTCTTGATATAAGGAAGCACCGACGGTGTTGGCAAACCTGTGCCTGGCCGCTTACCTACGAACTTTGGCCATAGCCCGCTGGACCGCTCTCTCTGACAGATGTGCTGTAATGATTCTGCCTGCAAAAAATCAACAAAGCCCCTTTCTAGGAATAAATTAATAGTGAGACGCAAAATCCAAATAAGCTTCCTATTTTTGGAAGTTGTTAATGCTGTTGCATCTGCCAATTGTTGTATTTAACTTCGCCCTCCTGGCCATAGCAAACTCGGATTCTCAGCACTTTGCACCTTGTAGTTCGAAGCCTGAAGTTCAGGGCTTTCATCTCCTCCTGGTGGAGGTTCAAAGTGCGACACAGTTTCACCCGCTGGACTTTTCTTTCCCCAGCAGATTGTGATTTAATCTGTGTTAGCGTTCAGGAACCCACTCCATCTTTGAAGACATTTGTAACCCTTTTAATTTAGGGGATTTAACCGACTGTGTATTTTCAGTATAATTGGTGGAAGATGAGTTGTTGTCACCACCACCTTTTTTTGGCGCTTGGCTTGCTTTGAGACCGTACTGAATGTGTTCTGTTGCCTGCGTGTCTATATGTTCCTCTGGCTTTAATGAGAATTATGCAAATGCATCGAGTACCAAAGGAAAATGTTAACTTTATTTATACAGAGCTTTCAGCGCGCACCAGGCTGCACGTAGAGGAATTCTGTCAAATGGGTGGCACAGGCCAGGGCTGCGGGGAGATGGGGATCGGGTGACTTCAGGCCGGGAAGTGTCGTAGCGTGGGGTGACTTTTGAGTTGGGCTGGACTGGACAGGATGAGCATGCAGAGCTTGGGGTCTGAATTCGTAGAAGTCTAGATGGAATAAGAGAAGGACCCAAAAATCACGCCAAGCATTTTGCGTTAGGTAAGCAGGACCGGCTGTATCTGTATTATCCACAGCCTTTTTGGTGAGCTCGTTCCTAACCAGGCTGGCAGCAGCGCAAGCCCCAGAGCCTCCGGGCTGAGCGGGCTCTCCCCGGTCGCCCGAGCCCTGGTGCCCTACGAATTCTCTTCCCAGCGCTACCTTTCACCGGTTACTTAAGCACTCTTGAAGAAGTTAAAAATTAATTCTGCAGCAGCGTTCCAGTTCTTCACAACAGTCCAGAGACTCATGAAAGTTTCTTTAGTAGTATTGCAGGATTTTCAAAATTCCTAATGACAAACATTGCGGGATTACCTTTTTGTTAGCAAACGTACCGCCTACGTTAATGGTAATGCATCATTATTACCTGTTTTATATAATAAACGTCTCAGTTGTGACAAGGTGCGTATAGATCACCTGGACTAAGCACTCTCAGTAAAGCACAGTTGCAACCAAAGGTTTGTGAATTAATCGGGAAAATTGCAAATCAGGTAGTCAGCGAAATAATTCATTGTCACATCCAATCAATAAACTTTGTAAATCAACTCATTTAATTCAAAAAATGATCTATATAGATCAAGCGACCAATTAAACAATTAGCATACACTTTGCAATTAATTAATTTAAGCATCAATCATGCAATTAAAACTCCAAATTTAAACTGCGGAGTTGAGAAGCACGCTGCCACGTGAACACGCCGGCTCCGCGTCGTGGCTGTAGAAAGGGCCCCAGCGCCGGCGCATTTACAATGAGAAAGAATACTTATCTTCAGCTCAATTATTTAAATATTAGCCTTTGAAATAGATTTTAATATTAGGGAAATACGACTAATGCTCAGTTTGGTTTCTATAGATCCTTATTTCCCCGTGGGCTTTTGTTTGTGGAAAGAGGCTTAGATTTTTCTTTCATATTTTCTCCACGCCGTATCTGTTTCACACTTGCTGTGTTTTCGTTGTTGCTGCTGTGTGGAAGGGATTTCTTTGCTGCTCCTGCAGTTCTTGACGCTGCTTACCTGCCCGAGAGCCTTCATAGCTTTTCAAGCATTCAGTAAACTTTTCCACAGTTGCTTGATCTATGAAAAAACAGAGACTGCTTGTTTGTCTTTAATTCTGAAATGCAACGGTCGTATAAATAAATGCATTCTCACAAATGGAGAAATATCGCTTCCAGCTTTATGAAGTCATGAAACTTTTATAGCCTTTGGTGTATTTTAATCACTGTCAGCCTTTTGCTTGCAGTTCAGTTAATGATGAAGCGAGGCTCGCTGCTCTGCTCTGAGGTTTTGGGGGTTGTTCTATGCCTGCGTGGTTACGACAGCAAGACCTGTTAGGACTTTGTTGGGCCGTATTTGTATACGTGCCGTCGGTGGCTTTTAAGTACATCGCTCCCGTGACAGGCGCGTCTGCCGATTTGTCTCCTACGGCGTTTCGTGGCTGGTATTGATCGGCTGAGCTGCATGGGTTGTCCAGCTTCCCTCCTGAATGAACTTGTCCTGTCTTTGTTCCAGCGACAACGTCAATGCCTACTGTCTCCATATTGCTGAGGATGACGGTGAGGTTGACACAGATTTTCCACCCTTGGATTCCAATGAGCCCATTCACAAGTTTGGCTTCAGCACCCTGGCGCTGGTTGAAAAGTACTCGTCCCCCGGCCTGGCAGCAAAACAGTCGCTCTTTGTCCGCATGTGAGTATGGACGCTGACTTTCTCAATCACCGGGAAGCATCTGTGTGTCCCTGCCGCCTCCGCGTCTTTTTTTTCTTCTCTACTTTTCTTCATCTGAATGTAGGGAAGTTCAGGGGGCGCACGTATCCGCGGGTCTCTGCAGGTGATGCCCTGGTCTGGGACCTGTCACGAGGCCGGCAGAAAAGTAAACGCTGCCGGCAGCAAGGCGGGCGAGCCCATCGTTGCGTGCCCAAAGCCACAGAGAAGAGAATAAACCCTTCTGCGTATGGTTAGTGTGGGGAGCCCTGAACTGTTGCACTGCTGCTAGGGAATATTTGGAATTTACGCAAAGTCTGAGCTTACAATCTTCATTTTGCTCCAGCCGTGCTGCTCATTTATGAAAAATATGTTCTGAATAATAAACAAAACAATGTATAGAATAGCTTCAGAGAGTTAAAACTATAAAGTCATTCATGTCGGACACCCTGAGCCCTTTTCAGCGGGTGTTAGGAGCTGATCGTGCTAGTGACTTTTTGATTATTTTGGGAAAATGTATTGAATTTTAGCAGGGGGGGAAAAAAGCGTGCTCACGGTGTTTGGGTATTCCACAGGTGAGAGACTTCAGAATCTTCTTTCGCAGCCTGATAGGCAACATCATAAATTTGCATTTTAAGACTGGTTGGTGGACTGAAGAGCAGGCAAGTTTAAGTACACGTAGAGCAGAGCGCGGTAAAACCATGCGGTGACTGAGGAGGGAAGGGAGCAGTAAGCGAGCCCACCCTTAGAACAGGACTGGGGAGAGCTCTCTAAAGCCCAGAAGAGTTCTGAAGAGGACGAGCCCATCGGCCACGGAAGCTGGAAGCTGTCTGGGTCGTGGCTCCGGAAGAATTTGCTGTGTGGGTGTCAGTGAGTTAGGGTTTGAGCGGTATGCACTGTGCTTGATCGCTTTTATTTGTCTTCACTTGTGAGTGAAAAATCTTTTAAACCATCAGAAGGCCTTAATTACTGGCAATAAAATGCTAGTAGCCTAAGCCACTTCTTACTTGGGAAAAATATTTAATGTTTGGATCTCTTGAAATGAAAAAAGGGTTTTCCTGGCTATTGGACATTTTTTTTAATTTGCAAAGGATTGCTTACATTTCATAGCCATACAGCTGCTTCCCGTTTTGAATAATCAGAACTTTAAAAGAAGTTCTGAGCTAGTTAATTCCAGTTTTACGTTCTTTATTGCGGGCTGTGTTCGTTAGAGATGTTCTAAAGCCTCTTACTGAAAGAAGTTTCCAGAAACCCCGCGTGTGTTTCCCAAAGGCCCATTCACTTCATTCCACTGTGTTAGGTCATTGGAAAAGAAAATATTCTGTCAACAGTATCTACAAATTCAAGGTAAACACATTCAGCTGTGCTGAGCTGGGTGCAGTCGCGTGGAGGCTGGTAGGATGGGGGAGCGGAGTCTCCGGCCGTGGTACGAGGTTTTGGTCTGTCGGGGTTACAGTCGCCCAGGCGAGCCGGGAGCTGACTTCTCCTGCCATGGAACTGCAGAATATTCAGTTCCTTCCACTCGACTGCAGGATGCTGCGTGTTTTATCTGGCGGAGGGAATCTCTCTTTCACCTGTGTGCATTTCTGTAGAGTTAATGCTATTGCCATGAATTCGATTTTTTTTTAATTTTATGGTTCTACGATTGTTTTATCTTCAAGATAGTCCTGCATTATCGGTATCCCCAGAAAAATTCCAGCAGGTATAGTGATAATTCTATTCTAACTCCATGCAATCAGAAAGGATGACGAGTGCTCATTGCAGGTAGACCAGTTGAGAAGCCTGTGCTGTGAGAAGATTCTGAATTGGTGATGATTTCTCATTTGGAAGAAGTCCCCTTTCTTTCTCAGCTGCCTCCTACCTAAGTCCCCGTTGTCTGTACTAAGGACATAAAAAGGGGTTGGTATTTAAATGCAATGAACACGTGAGGTCTCAGGTTTTGGATGTTAGCTCAGAGGAGGTGGAACTGGTGTTCCCGTGCGGAGCCCAGAGGCTGCAGCAGGATCCTGGCCTGGCCAGCAGTTCTGGCTGGTGCTTTTGGAGCAGGACTAAGGTCCAGCTGCAAATCCTGCAAAAGAAATGTGAAATCTTTTGATTTACCATAACTTGTGCTCATGCGAGGACCTTCCTTCTAACTGGGGAGGTCCTGCTGGTTAGAAAGGGGACACCTGCATGGTGAGAACCAGCGCTTTCCTGAGAGGGTTTTCTTCTGTGTTCACATTTAATTGTTAATTTGGAACTGCTTGTACCTCCTGCGTGAGCAGTTATTCATAAATAGATTCAAATCAGAATTTTTAATGTGTCCCCTAGAATAAAGGATTCCTTGAGCATCACTTGATCAAAAGATTGCTGCTACTGTGAGTTTAAATGTGCGTGCTGTCTTATTTTCGTAGGGATTTGTTGTAAATTCTACATCATCTTCCTTCCCTGTCATCCTCCTAGTGCACGTAACCGGGGTTTTATATTTTGCATCTCTTTTTTTTCCCTCCTCGCGCTGAAGTATTTCAGCTGCTGCTGTGGCAGGCTTGTGACCTGCAATGTTTATTCATCACCGCTGAAGGAAGCTGATGCTCCTGAGAAGCTCTGTGGTTGAAGCGGGGTGTTTTGTTTCAGATCTCGCCCGTCCCGCGTATCGGATGTATTTTCCGATGCCGTGCAGTTGCCGAGCTGACAGCTACGGAACCTCGCCGGGGACCGCGTTTCAGCAGGACATGTTGGAGCAGAAACAGTTTGCAGAACTTCATACCCTTAAACTCCTGCCAAGGCAAACTCTCAGCCACTTGAGTTGGTTATAAATACCCAGTGGCGGTGGCTGGAAGTAGCCCACAGTGCATTTTATATTCTGAGCTGAGCGTGGATGTCGTTGTGGCTATATAGAGGAGTAAATAATTGAGTTTGATTAGGGAGAGGGACCTCATTATCCCCCCACCTGTGCCCAGCTGGTAGGGGAGGGTCGAAATGAAGCCATTAGCTGTCTCTCTTACTGGCATCTCAAAGAGCTCAAATACATCTGTGTCTTATTTTCTTTTCTGGCACAATCAGTCGAGCAAGCTAAGCAGGCATGACCGAATTTGGCAAGTTCCAAGGACTCTGGCAAAGTTACACAAGGAGAAGACGGAGGGCAGTCGTTCTGGCTTCTAACTGCCCATTAGTCTCGCGAGTTATGTTTTTGGAAAATGTCTGTTGTGGAAAGGAGTACTTTGTCCAATGTCAAACCCGGCGTTCGCAAACAGCCCGCTCTGACGGCGAGCGTGATCCGTCGGGGGGCGGCAAACAAAGCACCGCGCTCCTGGCAATGCAGACTTCTTGAGATGAAGGAGGAATACCTGCGATGCGCTGAACGAAGGTACCTTAAAATAAAGCTGCACTATCATTAGGGCTTTTTCCCTTGGAAATTTTATTACCCCACCGCGACGTACTCGATCTAATGGTGTTTGGAGGAGTTGTAGCTCCGCTGCCAGTTGGCACGGAGATGAAATTTGGCATGCAGTCCCTCTGCCCTGTAGCACTTTTTTTCAGTTTTGATATTACATTTAAATTGCTTTGACTATTATATATGTATTTTTCAAAGCAGCAGCACTACAATACCTGATAGATTAAGGTTTGAAACACTTTTAAAATACCAAGCTTTCATAGTACATTTACAGGTTCAATTCAAAGCTTTGAAATGCGTTTTTTCCTTAGATTACAGAAGCACTCCCCGAAAGGCCTGCTCAGTTCTTACATGGCTGTAGGTCATCTACAAAGGGTATTTTAGAATATTCATAAAATGCAAATTTAAGGAAGTGAATGGAGGGGCTGAAGTTAAGAAGGAGGGTTCCCAGGGTAGGGATAGGGAGGGGCAGGACCCCAAGAAAGGAGCCAGAGCGGGAAGCTGACTCGTTAGGTGTCTAATGACAGCTTACAGCAGCGTCAGACTGCAGCCACTTGAACCCAGGAGGGCACAGAGTTAGCCGAGCCTAACCCGAGATGCACAAAAGCAAGATCATTTAGGCTCAGAGTGAGGATTGCGGCCGGCGTGGTTATTCTGGTTCACATCACTGTGCACTTTATCTTAAAAATGACCCAGCTTAAGTAAAGCACATCCACGTCAACTGGGATTTTTAGTCTTAACTTTGACTTTGTGCTGGTCAAGTGGAAATTGTTACTAGTCACTCACAGGCACTTCCAACCGTGCCAGCCATTTTTTGCACCAAGCTCCAAGTGCAATAAATTCCACCTCAGTAAAAAAAATAAAAAAGAAGAAGAAAATGAAAACACATTGGTCCAGATTGGGAAGGCAGCTTTCGGAAAAGTTTGTTTCCCATCCAGAACAGAAGCCCTTTGTCCCTGAAGCGTTGGGTTTTTGCTCCGTTGCCCAAGCGGAGCCCGTGGGGAGGGCTGCCGGTTTCCATGCCGCCTCTGAGCGCCTTCCCCCCCGCCGGCAGCGCCCCGGCGTCAGCCCGCCAAAGCTCTTGCCTCTTCTGTTGTTTTCTTTTTCCTCTTCTGAACCTTGCCACCCTGGCTCCAGCGCGGAGGCTGTAAAAGAAGATGGAAAGCCAAGTTACCGCAGAATGATCACTATCATTAACATTCACGGGTGGTTCACTTATCATTCCTGACTGCACAGACATGGCAGCCGTTATGAAACGTCCACAGGTGTAGCACGATGATACATATTACATTGTGCCACAATGGATTTATGTATTCTGTAACAAAAGAAAAGTGTAATGAAAAAATACAGAAGGTAATCCTTTATTCCTCCGCTGCACAATTTATCAGTAATGCCTGTGGATGATAAGTGCCAGGGATTTCCTTTGCTTGATTTAACCTTGTCACCCAGGTATGTTTTTGCAAAATGACAGGAAATACAAGCTCAGGAATTTCTTTGGCTTCCAATTTGCAAGCAGCAGTTTTAATTGATTGAATAGCATCTGCTTGTCTGTCCCGTTTCCTAGCGTGTTGACTTCAAGTGAAGGTACCAGGCGTTAGCAGAGTAAGCTAAAACACGTAATTTATAATCGGAATTAAGGATATGTTGGGACTGGGCTGAGCGAGGGCACTTCGGGCGCATTATCAGTGCGGAGCGTAACTGGGAGGCTGGCAGGGTGAGGTGGGGGTATTTCCTCCCAAAGAGCCCCCCCGTGCTGCTTTCACGTAAAGGTGGGTCGCGGCAGATCGATGGCGGCGGCGTAGGCGCCCCGGTGCGGGGGGTGGCTCCGAGGCTGCCGCTCCAGCGCCCTGGGGACGGCGCGGGGCTTCTCCTCCTCCTCTGACGCGCCGGCCTGACCCCAGGATGATGGCAGGGTCTCTTTGGTCTGGGCTTAACTCCACTCTTGGCTCGGGTCGGTGGGTTTGCCCAGTGCTAGAGCAGCGCCGCGCGCTCCGCGAGCCCGCGCGAAGGAAGGGCAGAGTCGTGCGGCTGAGCTGGGACGGGAGTTTCAGACCCTCTGGCTCCGTTCCAGAGCAAATATCCAAAAGTTTACGAATGCAGGGTGCCCTTTACATTTCACTGCTCTTGCCAAAGTCTGGCTCGCTGGATAGCACACTAAATATAGTCAAACACAGAGGTTTTTCTTATTTTGCTTTGATCAGTAAAATAAACTTTTAGAGATTGTTCTGGGATGAGATCCAGCTTCTGAGGCAAAGAATGGCCAAGGCTCAGGCATGAGTTAGTAATGGAGTGTCAGGAAAATTCGTCTGACAGTTCTCAGGCCAGCTGCTCGATAGAAAGAATCGACCGAGTCGAGATGGCCTGAGACGCGAGCGGGACCAGCAGCCCGTGCTCGATAGCAGCCCAAGTCTCAGGAATCGAAAGACAATCTTTGATTTTGGGGAGGTTCCAGCAGCCCCAAGCCGTGGTCAGTCACTGTCGGCTGCTTCGTGCCCAGCGGGAAGCGGGGCCGATGCACGGTGTAGGCTGCAGACCCGCTTTGTTTGTGGGAAAACACACTTGGAAAACATTTTGTACTAAAGGAAAAAAAATGAGATTGTGACTCCAGTCACTTTGGCCACTGAAGGTTTCGGAAGACTTTCTTCACCTTTGCTGGTTTTCTTTTTTTCTGCAGTACTTTAATTTATTTTCCTGTATTTTGGTTGCCGTTCTCTGGAAACCTCCTTTCTGTACTGCAGAGCGTGGTAGGAATTACCTGAAGGCACCAGACCTCTTCTGAATCCATGTTCTGATGGTTGGGTCCAGCGTGCAGGGCTTTCCTTGGAGCGCTTCGTTGGCAAACATCGTATCGTTTAAACAAAAGCGCAGAGGGAGTTTCCTTTGGTAATTCCAGTGTCGTTGCATAAGAGGTTTTTCACTTCAAAAAATCCACGGAGCGTAGCTCAGCGGGGCGGTTTGGGCAGAGCTGCAATGCCTTTAGGGGGCGAGGTGGACAACAACCAGGACGGTGCTGGGCAGGGGCCAGCTGCTGTGCGGCGCTGGCGCACGTCGCAGGGCTCCCCAGCAGCTTCAGGGGAGATTTGCTCATCGGTGAGGAGTTCAGGAAGGTCTCCGCTCCGCGTGCGGCGTTAGCCCAAACCCCCGAATCCTTGAGCCGACCCGAGGACGGGAATCTCGCCGCTGGCGGCATGGATGGCGCTCCCTCCTGTGGAGCGGTGGGCTCAGTTCTGCTCCTTCTGTATTGAACACGCGGCAGAAATAGAGAGGGGAGAAAAGTAGATGCATGAAAATGTTGGGAATATTTGGTGTGAAGACGAGTAAGATAGAGTTATAAATAATAAATGGTCTAGAGAACATAAATTTGGGGCTTTTAGGCAGTTTCATTTTGCCAGGAACAAAGGGAATTGAGAATGAAATTCAGATGAGGCTGACTCAGGGCTGATGAGGAGGAAACACCCTTTTGTACCAGTGACTGGTTTGGGACTGTCTGCCGGGGGGGCGAGGAGCCGGGGGGTGAGCTGCCCGAGGAGCCGGGGGATGCTCCGAAACCAGACCCCTCTGACACGTTCCCTTGCAGCGTGGCAGGCGTTTTTATTTTTTTGTAACCCAGAAATGACCACCCGCTGTGGATTTCTTGACCGGCTCTTCGGCCCGTCCCAGCCGCTCTCGGCGGGTGATGCTGAGCTGAAAAGTTTAGCTGGGGTAAATAAGGCAGCTCTGTGCTGTGAGCGGGGTACAAGGGGACGGTGCACGCTTGCTGTTCCGATAGCTGCAAGAAGAGCTCCAGCGAGCCGCAGGACAGCGAGCTGGTGGCCAGCATGGGCCCAGGGCGGGGAGTTTGCTGGCCACCGTGTCGGCGCTGCAGCCGGTGGCCAGTTAATGCGTGGTGAGGGCTCGGAGATGCCCGGTTCATCCAGGCTGTGTCCCAGCCTGGGCTAGGGATGCCGGCCCTGGAGCGATCTGCACTCACCCGGCGTTTGTGTCTCAAAGTGCCACGTAATATGGTCCTGGGTTTAACGATGTAATTGTGTTGCTTGGATTGCTTTTGACTGCCAGTTGCTTTTAAAAATATTCCAGCTGTGATATTCATCTCGAGCTCTACTCCCTGATTAAAATTCCCAGTTGCCAGATACGCAAAGCTCCTCCTCCTGTCTAAATAGCTTTGCAAAACAGTTTTTTTCCATGCAGTGCAAATCTCTCCCAGTGGGTGCCTAGCAGCTCTCAGATTCCTGTGCTAACTGTCTGCAGTGACATCTACTGACACGAGCAGAGATTGACTGCGAGGTCTAAGGGGCAGAATTTACTGATATATTAATCCGGTCTCTCTTCTATTACATTGTCACCTTCTCTGCTTCCCCGGTGATGCCACGTTCCATATTGGCCTGGCGGTGTCTGCCGTAGGCGTCCCCAGGCTCTTTGCAGGGTTCCCCCCCCCCCCCGGCGGCGGTGGCCGGGACAAGCACCCCGCTGCCCCCGAAATCGTGTGCCACGATGTTCACACCCGTGTCCAAAGCCAAGCCCGGTGCTAACGTTTGAAATAACGCCGTACAGCGGCAGTGCTGAAAAGCCGCTGTTGTTTCCCTGAGCGTTGTTCTTCCACCTCTCCCTAACGATTTGCTACGTGTGCCAGCGGGACGTGCGTGCAAATGCCATTGCAAAACTGTTCCTCTTGTATGCCCCGGGAAACGCCTCGCAGACGCTTGATAACGAGTAGTTGAGGAGCTCCGCAGGTACCTTTGCTCGTTTTTCTTTTTTAATGATGAACACAAATTGATCAAAAATAAGGAGAAATTAGGCAAATCCTTACGCACCTTGAATCTCAATCCGTTGTCTCCATTTCCGTCTCTGCCTTTCTACGGGAGCTTGCTCAGTCTCCCCTTTTAACTTCCTTCTGTAGCACAACTTTGATAATTGTCGTGCCTAACAAATCCTTTGCTTGAAACTAATGAAAATTGCAGTGAGCTGCCTGATGATGACGATTGTGTAAAAATGCATGTGCATCTGTCTTGCAGAAATGCTGCTCATGGATTCTCACTTATTCAGGTGGACAGTATGAAGGTCACCATGAAGGATATCTTACAAAAGGCCTTAAAGAGAAGGAAGGGATCACAGAGAGGCTCAGGTGGGTTATTTATCGTATTTTCTAGAGGGTAGGGTGTTTTTTCCATGAGCATATTTTATATCTCTCTCTTTAACTGCTGTGTGAAAGATGCTCAGGTTTTTCAGTGGGCACTGTGATTTCCAGCAGCACTCCAAAGCAGCTCTGTTTGCTTTGGTTTGTGTTCTGGGTGCTGGCAAAAAGCCGAGCGCGGAGGAGCTGCTCAGCGCTTGCTGCAGAGCCGTCTACCCGTTACTGCAAATATTTATTTATGATAACAAAGCCATTTGCATTCAAGTCCAGCTAGCGGTAATTTGAGAAGATGGGTGGAAGTACAGTAAGACCAGTCCTTGATAGAATTGGCATACTTTTAATTTATGTAAGAAAATGATGCTTCGTATGATTTTAAATAATTTAAAGGATTCGGCATTGCTTGCAGAGAAAAAGGAAAAATGTCCCTCCTGCGGTGTTGTCCAAACAGCACGGTTAGAGTTACGCCGTACCTGTGCGTGAGAAAAGGAAATCCACAGTGCTTGCATTTACGTCTGAGCAATGCTTTCCCAGGGTGTAAATGTGCATTCACGTACACGTTAGTGTATATATTTCAAAAGTATAAGGCTGAGAGATCTCTCCAGCAGCAAGAAATAATTACTGTGAGAAATTGCACCGAGTCTTGTCACGCAACAAAGGAACTTTAATATAAACCTATCTATATACTGGGTAGAGATAAGGATCTTGTCTTTGTAAATGAATGAAACCTCAAACCTCCTTATATACCCTTAGTTTTAACTATGGGAAAAGAAAATAAACCCTGTTCTCTTTAGAAAAAGTAGTTCAGTGCAGTTTTTAAGCGAGTGTATAATCTGTCATGGATTTAATTAGCTATCTTCAGATGAGAGCTGAAGTTTTAATAAAAGTTAGAAGAGATAACACAGTGAAGGACACGGATGAGCTGTCTCAAGGCCATATTCCAAGGGAACGATAAGAGCTGTAAAAAATGGCAGAGGAGAGCAATTGAATGAAGCAATGAAAATCTGATTCTCGTAAAAAAAAAAAAAAAAAAAAAAAAAAAAAAGAAAAGAAAAGGCGGGGGGAGGGGGGGGAAGAGATGCTGGTAGGGGTGGTTGTAGATGAGCCCCGCCAGCGTCTGCAGCAATTTGGCCGCTGGCCAGGAGTCATTGTTCACCCTCGGCTGTGGCGGCTCGGTCCAGATGTGCCAACTGCACGTTTCGGCTTTTGCCAGCTGACTGCGCCGTTTGATAACCAGCTCTCTGGATGCCCATCACTGGCCGCAGAGATAGAATTAAATGATGATGATCTTCCCACAAGTTGGGAGAGGAAACAATGCATATAAATCTTGATTTCATCTCAGCGTGAGAAGTCTTTATCCATCATCACTCATAATGAACAAGTCGTTAGCTGCGATGAATGGTGTTCTGGTTTTTTCGAACACCTCTTTTGTTCACTTTTTGGGTGACTTTTATTTATTTCCTGGGGTCAGATTTCTCTTCCCTGAAGGGAGGGGGCTAAAGGATTCACTTAGCTCAGTCTTTAAGCTACTTTCCTCCTTCGTGGAAGGGGTGTTTTACTCTTTGCCCATTTTAAATTTGTTTTTGCTTTTGTTTTGTTACTTTTGCTCAGTAGTTTAGGGATGGAGTGGACCTGTCGTTTATTCCTTCAGCTAATACATTCATTTCTGCTGTCTTGGCGCTCCTGCTCGGAAACCTTTGTAGTAACAGGGTCTATAAGCATGTCCGTATCACTGGGGGGGAGGTGTTAATTATATAAGAAATCATTTAAATTTACTTTATGTAAGTTATCCACGTGACATCTCACCTCTTTGAGACGTGCCCATCGTCCCTGCTGTGGATCTAACCGCAGCAGAAGTCACGACTAAAAAAGCCTTTTGGTTACTTAAAGGCATATTTACTTTTGAACGTGTAATTGGATTTCTTGAAATAGTCGGTGTTGCTTGCGGGTTTGAGTTTAAGCTTGAGTGTAGATAGATCTGGAATTGGGACCGGCAGTTGTAAGCGTCGTGAGTTGGAGTCGCTGCGAGAAGCGTGAGCGCCCTCGGGAAGGGTTTCTGCTTGAGTTCCCGTGTTACTGAATTTCACAAATGAAACATTTGGGGGTTGTTTTATTGTTTAAATGTTGGTGAGCACTCGCGATGCATTACTGAAATAGCCACGTAATAATGTCACACGGGTGAAGGGACTTCTCAGATTAGGTATTTATGTATTATATTGGTAAATCACAAATTAAACTTCTCTATTAAAATTACCCACATCTTCCCTTATTCCCAATTACTTCCCTTGTACAAAGCTGTGATCCATCAATCAGCAGATTTGGGGGGGCTGGGGGGTCTCGTCTCTCATCTTTACAGCAGCAGGGCTTGGTGCTGCCTGCACCCAGCGACCGTGGCCAGCGCGGGGAGATGCTGCCGGGGCAACGAGAGCTGACGCTCCGGGTGCCACCGCGGCGGGCACGGGCAGGCTGGACCGGGGGTAGGACAAGATTTTATCATCATTCTTCATCTCCCGCCAGATTCCTCATATCTGGAGGTGGTATGCCTCTTACTTTCCTTGGGAGATGCGCAGATAAATGGAATTTAAGATCAGACTATTAGCACAGTCCGGTCCTGTGCCGTTGCGGTTCGAGTCATTATTAAGCAGTGGATTAGGATGTCAAAGTTCTGAATAAAAGATAAGGCGTAATTTAGGAAAAGCATTTCTTCTCATTCAGCAACGCGGCCTTTCAAGTTGGTTGTTCTGATTTTTAAAAAGTCCTGACCAAAAATAGACTTGACGTGTTTATTTAAAGCTTTCGTAATAGCTTAATAAAACCGGAATGCACATTTTCAGTGTGCCTCCAGACCAGTCTTCACAGGCCAGATGAATTTATTATGTTTCCAGCTTATACTGTTTTCAAGTACTTGTGTAAGAAATTGCTTTCTGACCTGTTTTCACCACGGACTCACAGGACATTTTTCAAATTGCTCCTGTGTTTGTAGGAAAATGCAAACCTTGCTTGGCTGTTTGGGGTGAGGAAGAAATTGAAGAATTTCTGTTGTATGGGGCAGGAAGGCGATGTTCCAGCAGGACCAGGGCTAAAATACTAGACTGGTTTTCTCTAATTATTTTATTCAGCCAGTAATCTGCAGCTTACAAGCAGGTTTTTCAATGAGCAATTGAGCCTCGGGTCACCCCTGTGGATCATAGAATCATTTGGTTGGAAAAGACCTTCAAGATCACTGAGCCCAACCGTACCTGTCCACCCCCAAACCCCGTCCCTCAGCACCGCCTCTGCCCGGCTGTTAAATCCCCCCTGGGCTGGGGACTCAACCCCTTCCCTGGGCAGCCCCTTCCAGTGCCTGACAGCCCTTTGGGGAAGGAATTTTTCCTAATAATCCAATTTAAACCTGCCCTGGCACAACTTGAGGCCATTTCCCCTCGTCCCATCGTCCCTTCCCTGGGAGCAGAGCCCGACCCCCCCGGCTCCCCCCTCCTCTCAGGCAGTTGTAGGGAGCGATGAGGGCTCCCCTCAGCCACCTCTGCTCCAGGCTGAACCCCCCCCGCGCCCCCCGCC
>BOSO01018082.1:4275-14464 GCA_018403395.1 Gorsachius goisagi | reverse complement strand
TCTGGACATGCTCCAGCAATGCAACGTCTTTCTTGTAGTAAGGGGCCCAAAACCGAACACAGGATTCGAGGTGCAGCCGAAGTACCACCTGCTTTCAACATCTTTGGTGCACACAGGTTTTAACGCTGGATTTCCCACAGACCTGAGAGATTTTGCAGGCAACAGTGACCAAAAAAAGGACATTTTACCTTGCTGTTATCAGCTGAACGGGCGTGTGCACACATGCACATCTGTAGATCAAATTAACTCAAATTCTGCTGGATTTTGAGGAGCTTAGGGACATGGTTTAGTGGTGGGATGGCAGGGTTAGGTTAAAGGTTGGACTCGATGATCTTAAAGGGCTTTTCCAACCTCAACGATTCTATGATTGAGAGGGCGGTTAGAGTTGATGCTTCCACCACAACTATTGAAAAAATGTATTTGGGAAAGCTGGATCCATGATGATCCAACCATTGTACCTATTGAGCCATTACCCCCCGTCAGAGTACGACCCTTGGTAGTGCAACCCCTGCCCGTGCTGAAGTGGTGCCTACGCCCCGGCATCGGTGGCTCCTGGCGGGAACCCAGACATCACAAATTCCTGTATCCACCCACAGGGGACGTCCGGATCCAAGTCCACTCACGATCTTTCTCCAGATGCCTCAGGCGTAAGCACATTACGTTGCGTAACGCAGCGACAGTGAATCTGGCGGCGTGTACTAGTTGGTTAGAAGCTTAAAAGTTGAAACTTGCACTTCTTGATTTGCCAGGTGACACTGAACACACTCATGTTACATGCCCGGTGAGTAACAGCTCTTTGAAGCACGTGGAATTGCATTCTAATAATTAGAATTTTGTGCTTAACTTCAGAAATAGGAAAGCCACTGCTAAGAAAAGTACGTACGAGAAGTTTTGTCCCTACTTAGATGCATACGGGCTCTTACTACAACGCTCACATCAACATCCCACCCTTTGGGCGGCGTGGAGGCAGTTTTAAAAAAGGCTAATTAGTGAATCAATGGCTGTGTGCAGAAATGGGCCTGAACTTGCCTGGCGTCCGTTTAGGCGTCTGCCTTCCCCACATCTACGCCATGGACCTAACCACGCACGTACTCGCCACTTTGCAAGACCCTCCGGAACAGTTTTTCAAAACTAACTACTCCCCTAAGAGTTATGTAGATAAGCATCACTTGTCAGATGCTCCCTAAAAATTTGATTAAAGATATTTGGGCCTGCAGGGCAGTAAGCCATTAATGTAACCGGATCAGCACACCCATGTCCTCATCTCTAAGCCAATTCATTTGAGGAATCCAGAGGAGCGGACAATCCCACAGCTGAACACTGTTAAGATAAAGCATCAGCCACCCATGGTATTGCTCTACTAACAGATGTAAGGATTACATTCAGTGCATGGTCTAAGAAAAGCTTGTTTTCAAAGCCTTAAGGTGGATAAATATTTTCGTTTGTTTTGTGGGTCACTTACCACATCCACATGTGTCAATCTAGCACAGGAATTGTTCAGAGTCAGGAAAAAAAATCCACACCATGCTCTCCACGGGTGAAAAATAAGTCCCATTCCTCCTCTAGAACAAGCAAGATCAGATCTTTTTATCTCTTAATTAACAAGACGGTTTGGGAACAGGCAATACCCGAGGCTGACGTGCCACAACACAGCAATGGTCGCATCCACACTTAAGATGCCTTATGTATGGGCTGCAAAAATCACAAAATGAAGAGGAAAAACACTCACAGAAGTCAAGTAATTCTGATTTTATATTCAGTCTTTGCAAATCAAGGACGTCCTATTTTTACCATTCATTCAAGGCAAAAGTCTACACAAGCATGTCAAAAGCAGAAATTGAAAAACAGTAAACACGACAGTCTTGAAAATACGTTTAATGTCTAATCTTATACAAAAGTGACAGCATTTTCAAAAAAATATCAAATCCTGTATTTATAGCTTCTCACTATCATACAGCAATATTTGTTTCATCTAAAGAAAATACAGCAGCAGGTGATAATCTATACTTTAAAGATGTGATTGCTTATATTTCATATTGTAAACAAATGCAGTATGTCAATCTCAAAGCACAAGTCAAAACGAACTCCTCAGCAATTTAACTCAAATGATGCATAGAAATGTACAAATTCCATTGCAAAAGCTTCAGGCCAGAAGTTGCTCACACTTGACATAACATGTGATAAAGTTACTACACGGTATATAGTGACAACTTGAGTTTTTACACAATAGATTAACAGGTATACCCTTTTCACTGCTATGCAAAGAACTTTGCTCACAAAAACAAAGGGCTTATGAAACAGTTTTCATGACCTCAAGAAATACGAATATACATTGAAAAACATCCCATATATACTGAATTTTAGCCTAAATGTTCCAGTAATAAATCCTGCCTATTTCAGGAAGAACCTAGAAGTCTAGTTACTTTTACAAACCCCTTTTCCAAAAATCATTACTTGCTACGTTTCCTTTAGCCTTTCCTACCTCTTCCCATTCCCTGCAAAGACGTACGGCCAGTGCAATTTCAAGCTGGAGTACTGCTACTGCATGATCCATTCATTCGGAATAAATGTGGGTTTTTTCATTACATTGATTTAGAATCTAAGGCTGCAGGTATCAAAAAAGCACTTGAGCAAATGTAATCAATGTTCTCTTATGTTAATTTTTAATTAAGTCTTGCCAAGATCTAAGCCAAGTCTGTCTGGGGGGAAAGTGGGGCTTGTTTGAGGTTAGTGAAGACTTGTGCTTTTGGTTCCTGCTTCTAGGGTTACAGATGCTAGGTTTTAAGCTGAAACGTGAAGTATTTTTGTCCAGCTCCAGTATCATCTTCCTAAAACAAAAAATACACAGACCTTTGCTATTAGCTTTCCTGACGTTAGATTAAAACGGCCACAGCTAAGCTGACTGCTTGCTTCTGCAAAAATATTGCAGGAGTTTGCCATAAAGGCTAAGACCACTGACAAGCATCACCACCAGGTCACCCCATTTGTTTTTAAGTAGTCCATCACATGCATGCAGGAAGCCACGATAAGGTACTGGAAGAGAATTAACTCGCTTTCACAGTTCCATGATACAAAGACTCCCTAATGAGCTACCACATTAAGCAAAATTTGTTCCTAATTCTACCTACAGAGGCTAAGTTAGGACATCCCCAGCTGGGGATGAAACAAACTGTCCATGGTCAAAGCCTAGGCTACGAAGTACCACAAAGAGTGCCAGAACTCCTCACCAACACATGGCTGCATGTCTTGGTAATGCTAAACCAGCATTGCAGCAAACCCCGCGCGTGCTCTTCGCACAGATATGGCAAGAATATGAAAACTTACTGCAGTGCCCCAGCAGAGGGGGGACAGCTACACAGCAGTGCACAGGCTTCTAGACATTCAATTACCCCCAAATTACACTTACTCAGTGAGGTATGCAGACCCCCTGGTTGAGAACAGAGGACTTCTCCCCATTACAGTCTTCAGTGGAGCCCTGACGAGACCTCCTCATTCTCAAGCGTGGCTGTAGCTGACAGAACTAAATGCCATGCCAAAAACCGCTGGGAAGGGAATTGTCAGGTTGGGTTTTTTTTGATCTTTTAAGCTCAAGTTCAGTTTCTAGGGACTCTGAAAAAGTCTGCCGAGTTTACACAACTCGGCAGCAAAGTCAAATTTTAAATGACTAGAACCCAGGTTAGAAATAGGGAAGTACCTTACCTAAGTGGGAATCGGTTTCTCTTTACATAGACCAAGCCAAACTTCCAACCACCACAGAATGAGAACTGGCAAAATGATGTCCTCATTTGCATGCATAAAACTCACATTTGTTGATTCAAAGTTAACTGCACATCCAGGTTATTTAATTTGCACATAAATGCCTGTTTGTGAACACGAACAGTGTGCTGACAAGTCAGACCAAGTATTTCAAATGTGTATCTTCTCTTCCGTAGTCCCAGACTGAGCAATTGTTTTGAGTATATACAAAATGCTGAGAAAACCTTCAAGTTCACATGCTTGGTCTCTTTAGTTTGAATTACTGTAGCATGTTCAAAAATTAGATTTCTTGACAAAATTCTTGAAACACTTTTTATTGACATTTTAGAATAACCTGAAAATAGACAAAATATGACTATCCATCCATTCACCGACCAGCACAAGTCTGGCAACAAGACTTAAAGCATTCATGGAAATTTAAGAATTAACATTTTTTCAAGTCCTTGGGCCTGATTCTTTATAATCCTTACTTGGCAGCTCTCGCTTTTCCAAGGAATACTTGCCAATGTAAGAACCACAGATGCTAGTTTTATCTCTGCTCTCTGTAATTCATTTTATTAAACCAAACAATTATGCCGGCATATGAGCAAGGTAAATTTACGCAAACTGCTCCTTCATACCTCAAATGCACATAACAAGAGGCGAGTATTCTTCACAGCCCCAAACATTACTGAAACAAAAACTGTAAAAATCTCTGTAAGTAGTGGATGAAGGTGGAAAGCTACAGTATTTTGTTGCCCAGAATGTATTCAACGGTAAGGCTGCAAGAGACAATAATTCATGGTCAATACAGGCTTTTGACATAGCAGTTAATGCACAGTTACAAAAATTCATAATTAAAACCAAATTCATCCTTAGAATTTGTTATTCCCTCCCTGTGTGCCCTAGAAGCAATCTCTCTAGATTACAGAGATGAGAATATTTTATCTTTCAGAAATTATTACAAGGCTTTCCTCCCTTTTTTGCCTTTTCAAGAAAGCTCTCCAAGTAGTGGAAAATCACTATAATGTGATGCTTAGACACATTCCAACTTGATATAATTTTACTGTTCTAGTATTTTAGTTAAGCATTTAAGAAGTTGGCTATTATTTCATTGACTTCAGAAATAAGACAGATGTGCTGAAATTCCTTACCTGCGCTAACAGGTCTTATGCTACCGAATTTCCACGCTTAAATTATAATATTTTAGTGTAATTCAAGACCAAAATTAAATACTCACATGGGGACCACCAGGCATTGATGGAGCACCAGCAGGACCAGATGGCACTTGAAAAGGATTAGGGGGCGTAGGATATAGTCCTGGAGCTGGATAAGATCCTGCGGGTGGAGGAAACGGACCTGGCGGTGAAGGTCCCCATGTTCCAGGTGGGACCGTACCCCATGGTACTGTTGGTGCAGCCCCTGGAGTCTGGGTAGGAGCGGAATATGGCCCTGGGGGTGGATATGGCATGCTAGGTGCAGGATACTGCCCTCCCATTGTTGGTCCCCATGCGCCAGAGGGCATGGATCCCCATGGCCCAACAGGAGCAGGAGGCGCAGCTGGCTCCGTTGGACCACCGTAAGGTCTTGGAAGCTCTGGAAAGGGCATATTTGGCGGAGGATACTGCCCTGGTGGGACAGGACCTGGCACAGTTGGGGGTGGATATGGACCACCAGGAGGAGGGCAAGAGGGTCCAGTAGGAGGAGGAGGAAATGGAGCAGGCGGTCCAGGGGGCATTGAAGGATACATTCCTGTTGGTGGAGGTCCGAATGGCACACTGGAAGCGGACGTATTTGGCGGCAGGCCGGCTGGCGCCGTAGGGGGAGCGCTGGGGTTGTTCCACGGATTTGAAGCTGGCCAACCCTGCGGTGGCTGACCAGGCTGTTGACCAGGTTTTGTACTGCTCACTTTGGAGGTTTTAGCAGGTGACTGATCTGGTAAAGCATCTGCCAACTAAAAGATAAAGCATCAGTGAGAATGTAAAATGCCTACTGGACTTAGTAGTTGCAGACATTCACCCACTACATGTATACGTTTCAGTTGCCAAAATGGGAGGAAGAGAGCTCTCTGTTGCTGCGCACAGATGATTACATTCGTTTTTGTGCAGCTTCTATCGTTAAGGTAGAAGAGGCATTCTGACATGCTGCAGTTAGAAAACCAAAGATAAAAGGCGACCTACCACACATAGCAATAAGCAATTTCAGCGCAAATCCAGAAAGGAAAGATTTTTCATAGATTTGCATTATAGCTACTCTGACACTATTAAAACACAATTCCTTTGTTAGTATCACAGCAAAAAAGAACCCACAAGGCACGTAGCAGCTTCCTATGTTTAGTCCACGGATTGCTACATCTACCCAAAAGGAAAACACCACAACTGCAATACGGAGGAAATCGCCTCTCAACCGTAAGCTCCCCTTTGTCTTGAAAAAGTATGTCAACTTTTAGAATGAAGTAATACAAGTGGCTGATCTTCAGGAAACAAAAACTGTTACTTACCGAAAAATCATCAGTTCCAGACATTTTGCTGAAAAGTAAGGTAAGATAAAGTGAAATTTGTTGAAAATAATAAAACTATTTCAAGCAAGAGTTCATGAGACAAACTCTATGTCTGTCTCGTTCAAACCACAGTAAGTGTTGAACTGGTAGCGCTTCTTAGTGGTGGCTTTGTTTTAATGACTCTGGCCCATACAGGTATGTGCTACCCAAATACTTTCCTCTTGATAGAAGTTCTCATGAAAACCAAAGTCTTCAGCCTCTACCTGTCTCATCTCAGACAGGACTGACATATAATGCAAATGGGTCACATTACCCTAAGAAAAAATATTTCAAATATTCATACAGAGTAGGCAGCCTACCCAGACAGTGATGCCTATAAAGTATTCGAGGTCTTTTGTAAACTGAGGCTCAGAAAAGTTATGGCAGGCTGCTTGCAGGTGAAGTTAACGAACCTAAAACAAAACCCAATTAAATCCCCATGCAGATCTTATTGTCAGAAATATAAGAACTATAGTTTGCTGATGCTTTATCCTCCAAGTATTTCAGAACATACTAAATGTAGTGGATGCTCTTATTTACGTTCACTGCCTCCAGCCAGCTAGTGTTAACTCAAAGTGGATATGGCAAAGATGTCATCAATGTATACCGAACTTCTAACCTCTCAACACTTACAAGAAATGTTGAAAATAGGGACCAAGGTGTCCTGTGCTATCTTTTCATGAAGACAACTACTGCACTTAGAGCTTTCCAGAGCTTCACCACAATGAAAACTGACTGCCTTTGTCAGCCTTCATTAGCCATACAAAAGGACAGCTGTCACAAACCTGAAGTTATATTCAGTTTGACCAACTGATAACAACACTGACTAGAGGTGAAGAACTCTTGAAAGGATGACCAAGAGCAGGTGAAATAGATGGACATGCTCCAGTGTAGCCAGAAGGTTTTCAGGGTAAGCATAGGAGATAGAGAGGAACGCAAGAGGAGGAAAAATGCAACATTTAAGTTCAGAGCACAAACGCTACTGCCAAGTTGACCCCCACAAAAAACAATCCTTGTTTTTCCTTGTTGATGGTGAAGACCTGGCTTTTAACACAGAGATTGGTGTTGGGGATGGAGGTTTGTACAGATAGAATATGACATAGGTTTATAAGCTCCACTACATTATAAATTACATAATGCAAATAATGCACATATAAACTAGAGGCTTCTACTTAGTATCTACACAATTTCCTAAACTGAAGACAGGACTGGATCAGAACAAGGGGCCGGTTAGCTCAGCATGCCATTTTATCTTCAGCAATGACAGCAGTGATGAGCTCCGATGATTCTGAGCTCAGATACTTCCTAAGTTGCAGGCAATTTCTATGGAATAACAACCCTCAAAAAATCTTTTCCACAAACACGGTTAGCTTCCCCACCTGTACCTACAACATCCATTGGCGAGGAACTCCACAGGGATGCTATCTGTTACACAAAAAAGGCACCTTCTTATTTGTTCTAGACCTGGATTTCATGGGATTCAGTTGCTGCTCCTTCATCCTTGCAGCTGAGGAAATTGGCAAATCTATTCTTATCCGCCCTGCCCATGCTGCTCATTATTCTACAGATATTTACTATTTTCTTTCAGTTGTTCCTTCTCCAGGTTGAGCTCCAGCTTATTTCACTGACCCTTGTGCAGCAGCTATTCCATACCTTTGATTATTCTCACTGCCTCTCTTTGAGGCTTTTCCAATTCCTTTGTATCTTTTGAGATGAATGACAAGAAAGAACCACACAGAATTCAAGATCTGGGATAACCATTGATTTATACAGTTTCATAATTATGTTCTGGTTTGTCCTCTATTTCCTTCCTAATACTTCTTAATGTTTCATCTGCTTTCTGATCACTACAGAACTGACACTTTTGTGGCAATATTTCATTCCCCAGTGTTAAGGGTCAGCCTATCATTTCATATATGAAATTATATGCACCACTCTACATTTATCTACTCTGAATTACATCAGATTTATTGACATTGAATTACATCTGCCATTTTATTACCTAATCCTTAGTTTCCTGAATGGCTTCATATCAACAAGCCACTGCTCATCTCGTTTCCCAAGTTATTTATGACCACACCGAGCGACCCAGACCCCTGTAGAAACACAGTGAACTTCTCAAGTTACACTTAATAATTTAAACAAACTTTTAAAGAAACACCTAATAATTTAAATAAACATTTTAAAAATACCTATCTACAAAGTTAGCACCCTGGTGGAAGTCAGTGCCTAACTGCATGAATCCAAAGGTTTCTTAAAGCTCCAACATTAGCATGTAACAGCAGTAGTTCCTTCAAGTGGGTACAAATACCTGAATCTTTGTATCAGACAAGGTATGCTGTTCAGATCAATGACCATTTGCTTAAAAGTTGAGAAACCAACTGAACTACATCAGGGAAGTGGTTTCTGCTCCCGTTATTAACAGCTCAGCCTTTCAAAAAGACATCAACCAGAAAAAGCTCAATTTCTTTTCAATAAATAGCTCTTACGTTAAAAGAGCTCGTCGGTTTTTGCAGTGAACCATGCTCAATAATAATCAGAAGTTTATATATGCTTTTAGTGGCACTGCACTGTAGTTCAATTCACCTATACAGACAGAGAAGCTATTTAATATAACCCACAAAATATAGGAAATCAAACACTGATATAGAGACAAGTACAAAAATAACTTTTTACATAAGTGTGTGTGTAAATGTATTCATAAGCCAAGAGAAACAACAGGTTAGAAAAAAGCAACATCAGAACAGGCCAAGAGAATCGTCCTTTCTTTAGGCAGATGGAGAGATGGGATAAGACCAACAGAAAAAACAGATCTACAAGAGATCGAAAAAAGCCCACAGAAGAAATTAGAACATATGCTGCAAGGGAGAAAAGGAAGAGAGGAAACAAATCTAAAGGAGAACTCCGAAGAAAATCCTATCATCTGTCACAAAAGTGATGGAGAGCAGTAAATTCAAGGCAAAGCAGTGAATGAATACAGTTGAAACAGGCCTGCTTACAAAATATCAACAAATACCCCCAATATTTGTCAGCAGACAATTTCAAAATATTTCTGTGCCATGAAAATTAAAGAAACAATTCTGCTGCATGACTTACAAAAAAAAAGTGTAGTCAAGCATAGCTTATAATGAGATTTAGTGGCTTTTTTATTTTGGCAAGCAGGCTAGAGCAACATTTGTTGGCACCATTTGGCATAACTGAGTCAATGCCAAGCATGTCAAGGATCCTCTTGCAGACAGGATGGCCTACTTCAGGGATGTTTTTAAACATACGTTTCATCTGGGTACTGCCACCTTCATTTAATAAAAAAGAAACTGAAATTACCTTTAGACACATTCAGATAACATATAAACTAATTTGGACTTAAATCCAGACTCTATATTCCAGTCAAGTTGTTCAACACTGGTGTAAAGAACTTAAATCAAAACCTTCCAGAAATATCAATTACATTTGTTAAAAGTATTGTCCAAGGCATTCACATGCTCACAAATCAGACTGACGGGTGCTGTCAGACAGAAGACCTCCAAGTAACTCCATTTTAAAGTCCCCACTGTTCACCCGTGGGCTCAAGATTTTAGAAAAATGTACCAAATGGTGCCTTGACTAGATTTTCAGAGTCGGTCGAGTTAACAAATGGGACTCTTGAAGCTTTCCTAGATGAGCACTGTACAAGCACTGATATGAGCAGAGAAAAGCCGATTCATGTAATAGACATCCGTTTAGCCACATTTAAACTCTACTTCAAATTATTCTTTCCTGGAGTTGGGGGGAAGAAAGCGAGTGGAAGGAGGGTTCAGGAGTTTAAGTAATTTGGCAGGAGTAGAAAGACTACAGATCTGGCAGCATTCAAACTGAAGTCCTGCTCGCATCCACTGTGCTGTAAGATAAGATTTCCTTTGTTTTCTAAAGGCTGCC